>JAHZNF010001981.1:0-24384 GCA_027744215.1 Troglopedetes dispersus
TGGGAAAAGATAAATGCTGATGTACAAATTACAGCTAGTAGCGAAATGAACACATAATTTTAATGAAAAAGTTACACCGTAATGCTGACAATGATGGGGCATATTTATGTATTGCAAAAAAGTATTGCAATTCGTCCATGACTTCATTCATATATTTTGCTATATATGCATGAAAGTATAAACAATTATTTTTTTCTACTTGTATGTATCTTATCAACAACACTGCACAATTTTTCTTACCTTGACTAGTCTCTCACCAAAAAACAAACAATACTGCACCATTAGTCAATTTCATATGCACTTCGCACTTTATACGGTAGTCGGGGTTGCACAGATCTCACTAATTTTTACAACTGTTCAATAAGGCGATAATGATGCTGATCATTATCAACAATGTCACTTCTATAAAAGGTTTAAAGATCTAAGTAAATATGATAATCATCAAGCTTATACGTAAATTGTACGTACAGAAACAAGCCAAGTCTGGTTTCATTGTGCGAGACCAGTTTCATGTGTCAAAAATATGACCACCGTCAATTCATTTTTTTAAAAAAACGTCTTAAAGGATTAACTTGCAAAGACATGAATGTCAGAAGAAGGAACGTATACAAAATAAAACCTTGTCGTAAGTGGATATTATACACACACACACCTTTTAGACTAGTGTAAACGAGTCTCATTGAGAGATTCATGTGCGTCAAACTGGTAGAAAAAAAGTTGTTGTAGTCTCATCATCTCATCACACTTTCTACAGATTTCCACTCATTCGTAGTAAAAACGATTTGATCCACATGAGAGTCGTCATCAGCACATATTATTTGGACACACGAGGATCATGACAAACCGTGTCCTCAAGCTATTTTACTGCAATTCTTTTACACACTTTTATCACACCTAAATCAATCGCAAAAAAGTGCATCTCCCCGTATCAAATGAGTGCTCTTCATGCTAGTGGTTTGCTGTTGCCTATAATCATGTGTTAGTTTACACGAGAGAGTTGCATCGAACCTGGTTCGAGGAAACTTATAAAACGTATTTAGCATATATCCAACAGTGTCTTTAAAAATTCGCAAAATGAATTGTTTATTTTACATGTATAAATCCATCAACTCGTGATCCTTCAAAGTGTAAGTAAACAATAAGCAAAAATGGTTACATTTTGTTCGGTTATCTTACTTGGAAAAGATGACTCTTGAGAGGAGATTCTTGAGACCAGATGCTCTTCTACTTTTTCAGATTTCTCTTTATCTTCACCGATGATCAATCTTTAGATTGCTCCTTTATTGTTCCGAGCGTCGTCCTGGCAAAAATATCTTAAATGACTGCAGTTCCTCCGCCACACGTTACGTCAGCGTGCCTGTAATAAAACATAAAGAATAAATACGAATAAGTGACACTCTCTCTCCAAATCGTAAGCCATAATCTTAATTGAGCTGTTCTATTATTAAATCGCAATAAAAATTTTTTTTTTTTCGCAAGCTTTCGAAGCAGCCCCCCTAACCAAAATTTTTTTATGAGACCATCTTTTTCTACCATTGCAAAAGTGTGAAATGCAGAATTAGAAACTCTTCTCTCGTTATCGACAAAAATAATCCCATCATTATTCCTGACAACTCTAGACGATCATCCCAATGCTCAATTTTTGGTTCGTACAATGAGCACGTTTAAAATATACTTTTTTTATGTACCCCAAATGAAAAAAAAAGATCCCAGTGCATTGTTGATTTCCCTTGTGTCAGAAAGACACGTCCGTTCCTGATAGCATTCAGTTCAGAGTTTGATGTATTGCGACAAAAAAAGTGGACCATTGTTGTTCCGCGCATCGTCATCATTCTCATCTCATCTGGTCTGGCTATCAATCGGCCAAAAATAAGCATTTTAATTTTAACAATAGAATGGATGTGTGTTACGCCTGCACAATAATTTGTGGCTGTGCCATCTACTCATATTACATTAGGGAAAGAGCTCGTCTTCATTTTGCAAAAATGAATAGAATTAAAGAGTACAACAGCAGTCCAACTCTCACTGGCCCTGGCTTGAAAGTTCCCAATAAGAAAGTCTGTCGCACTCTCTCAATTTAATTTCTTTTATTAATATCATCATTATTATCATCATCACCATCAATACGAACAACCCACAGCCACCAGCAACTAAAAAAAAAGATTTTTTTAGTTGTTGTCATCATTGCGCATTTAGGCATGTTACGATATATCCCATATCTATCTATCTGTTCACAGAGGATTATTAAATTGAATCGGAAAGAAGATAATAATGCAACCAGAAAAAAAACTACCCATGTAATCATTTTGTGCACAAATTGAAACTCCTGTTGTTGTAATACGTTCGCGGTAATAGGCTCATATATCTGTTAACATGGGGCAGCTGCAGTGAAGTGAAATTGCACCGACGAGGAACAATATACATAGAAGAAAAAAAAACAATAAATAATAAAAAACGATCCCTTTAAGGCCCATCATCACCACTGCTCTTCATTCGGCAAATGAATGTGTATTAATAAACCCTGCAAGTAAAAAAGTTGCACCAACCAAAAGAGTTGCTCAGAATGATTAACTATCATGTAAGAAATATATATAGCTTCAAGTGCAATTTTCTATTTTGGGATTATCCCGTCACAGACGTTTAGAAAAAAAACTACCTATGTAATCATTTTGTGCACAAATTGAAACTCCTGTTGTTGTAATACGTTCGCGGTAATAGGCTCATATATCTGTTAACATGGGGCAGCTGCAGTGAAGTGAAATTGCACCAACGAGGAACAATATACATAGAAGAAAAAAAAACAATAAATAATAAAAAAAACGATCCCTTTAAGGCCCATCATCACCACTGCTCTTCATTCGGCAAATGAATGAGTATTAATAAACCCTACAAGTAAAAAGTTGCACCAACCAAAAGTTGCTCTGAAGATGATTAAGTATCATGTAAGAAATATATATAGCTTCAAGTGCAATTTTCTATTTTGGGATTATCCCGTCACAGACGTTTGTTTGCAGACAGACAACTCTGAAAGTTACAAGCATTTTTTTTTCTTCAGAAAATATCTTCGATGATGAATGCTCCTAGGCTGGTCGGCCTATTAGTATTGTTGAGCCAGAAGAAGAAGAAGAATGATACGCAACCAAGGATGATAATAAATGACTGATGATGAGCAAGTACAACTACGTAGACCTATCACATCATTATTATTGTTGCACACACACCCGCTTCGTTTGCTTTGGTGTGTCGAATAACTGGCTTTTTAGCAGTTTTATAGCTCATCATTGAATTAAAATGTGGAGTTCTGTTTTTTTCTTCGAATGAGCGAGGGAAAAAAGAGAGAGAGAGAGAAGCGAAATGAGTTAATGCACTAAACAAAAATGCAATTCAATTGAAAGGTTTGTCCGCCGTTGTTTGCCGAAATTTGTAGAAAGGTTTATGGCCACTTTTTTTTCTATTCCTAGTGGTTCAGTCAGAAAGCAAGACTGAAATTTTTTTTAAAAAAGTTACAATTCGGTCATGCACATTTAAACGTCCATCTGCTCATCGTCATCATCATCACAGCTTCATCACACCAAATCAAATCAACATGCAAACAACTCTCGCAACAGAAAGAAAAAAAAGAGATTCTTACTTGCTCGATAAGTTTCGCTGTGAAGGAGTTAGTTGTTGTGTGCAGAGCTGCATATAAAAAAGCTGCATGAGCATCATCATTTATGATAGTGGTTACAAGAGTAATATGCGGATAAAAGGTTTAATTTTCTAAAAAAATGAAATCAGGACAGTTTGATGACCAATGTATTGACTTGTCACGCTGTTTTATATCTCTTTGTTATCCTCATCTTGGAGGTTTCTGCCAATGAATTAAGGCAGATGGTAGACTGGCATAATAATAATGGTGCAGATTAAATGAATGATACCCTTGCATTTAACGTGCAAATGCATCCTAACTTTTCAATTTGTTGCAGTTGCCCCATCCCATTCTATTAAGGGAATGAGCATCACTTGAAACAACTTTGCATTGAATTTTTTAAAAAGTGCATTTTTGGCTCTTGCTCCAACTATATTTTTTTTTATTCTTTCACTTGAGTTAGCCCAACTTGTTTTGGATATTAGGGTAGACTTGAAATTGGGAAGAGAAACTTGCATGCTTGCAACTTGTCAATTTTTTTCTCTCTCGATTGTCCCATCAATTTACCAATTTCGTTGATAACACTCGAAGAGATGCTACCAAAAAAATTGTTGCACTTATGACTACACAAAAAGGCATCTATTAGGTGCACTTTTTTTGTGAGTGGATAGAATTTGAAAAAAAGAGATCGTTTATCAATACTTGTTTGTACGTTTGCTCCTGCTGATGTACACTGCACACGGTCATGCGACCATGGTAAAAAAAACATGCTGAACCGCTTTACTTCGTGTTCGGTATTGCGACTTTTGGCTCGGGAATGTTACATTTAAAACATTCATTGCACAGTTGATCGCGTACCAGGTGAACGTGCCCAACCAGCTTTTTTTGGCTTTTATTCTCGTTTCGCCAACTTTTATTCTCAAAAAAATATACGGACTTGCAATTTTTTATCTTCCGTGCTTGTAGTTCAGCGTGTCGATGTAATCATTGGGGAAAAAGACAACCTTTTTTTAATTAATGATGCTTCAGTGGAGAAACCGAGTGCCTTACAAAAAAATATATAGTACATACTGCGATGATGATAAAGAAAGGAAAACAATGAGTGAGCAAGCGAACCGATTGATTTGTAAGGATGAAAATTTCCTCCTTCGGCTTAATTTTCTTTCTCTTTAATTAAAAATCCGTTTTTAGTGCCCACATGCTTGTGATACCCAAGCACATAATTAGTTAATTACGGTCGTGAATAAATATGATTATGTGCACGACTTACATCGACTTGACTTTTCAAGTGGGCGTATCACGCTGTATTTCATTTCACGAAAGAGAGAGAGAGATTTTTTTGTTTTGCTTTAAAAACCAATTTTGGCTTAAAGTCAGTTTTCTGCTTGTACCAAATATCCAAAAAGCATGTAACAAGCTCGTCTCATTTTCCTTTTTAACATGTGTACGCATACACTCCCATTCATCATCCGAAGCCTTCCTCCATTTAAAATAATTAATGTTAGAGCACCATACTGCACAGGTTTTTGCAGCTTGAGCATGAGTAAATTGTCCCATGTTATTTTACGTTCTCCACGATTGTGTCCAAAAAATCTAGATCATGTGAGAGTTGAAGACTGCGGCCGAGACAAAAATAACAACAATCAGGAGTGTGTGGGACGGAAGTAGGTAAATAAAAGTAAACTGTAATGTAAACCTGTTTAATTAATAAACTGTCGCCCATGTTGAAACGAAATTTATTCGAGTTTAAAATTTCCTGTTCGCTTCTTGATTTTTTTTTATTTTGCAGCGATCTCATACATTCGAAGTCAAGTAGTTTAAAAGAACAACCTTTTTTACCCTTTCTGGTTTTCATATAGTTTTCACACGTATGTTTAGCTTGAGTTCAAGAAGTATAATCTGAAGCTTGCTCATTTTTTCTTCTTAATTTCTGTCCTTTCAAATTATTTAATTTGGTTGTATGAAAAAAAAATCTTGTCATATCAGCTTTCATATTCCTGTGTTACATTTTGGTTCAATTTTCGTGTCGCGTGTGGCACCAAGCAATCATTGAAATGAGTGGCCAGACCTCAGTAGTATCGTCTGTGCACACACAATAAATTATTGTGAGCGCCTTGTCTTACACATTTTCTTTGTCTACGAAAAAAATCGAGTCGATTCATATCTCACGAGTCAAATCAGCCGGGTAATTTCTCTCATAACATTGGAATTTCGCAGGGTTGCGTTATCGTAAACATGTAATATTTAATAGGAAAGGAAAATTGCAGAAGGAAACCATTTCATCACTTGTAATTGCATTGCTAGCAACATGAAAAATAAGAAAGTTTGAAAAAAAAACTGTGCACACAAGCCAAAAGATTGAGAAAGAGACAAAGTGAAGAGAGAGAAAAAAAGAAAATAGCGCATGCCAAAACGGCACACGATAAGTCACCAGGAGCACCGAGCGTTTATTAGGTCGGTATCTGGCTGTCCTGTCGCCTCCTTCAAAAAGTACACAGCAATGTCATCGTGCGCTCACGATTATTTGACGTTTTCATTTTCCACTCGCACACAGGACGAGCTTCATGTTCGCCACGAAACTCAAGCTAAGGCATAATTGCAGTAAAGTGAGGAGTATGGATTGAGTCAGAGAAAACGTTTCAATGAAAATAAATACTTATTAAAGGAAACGGGACAGGCACGCTGTTGTCTCAAAAGAGTCAAAATATCTTTGATCTATGACATTAAAAATTCTACTTTTTTATTATTATTCTTGGCTCTTTCCATGACGACCAAAGCATCGCGGTAATCTTATACGGCTGGTTTACGGCATCTCCAAAAAAACATGAGTTCCACTTGTGCACATAATGTTTTGCAACAAGTTTTAACTGGACTTGGTTTAGGTACGTTTGCCTGAATAAAAAGGAGGATCAGTTGTAGTAAAAGAATTTTTAGCATGAAAATGCTCCTTTTACGGTCGCCGTTAACTTTTATAGAAAGGCTACAATTTTTTTATTCACTTTTTTAGAAAAAAAATTGGATTCCATCAGGGTTATCTAATCTTGTCTACATAATTTAGCAAGATTTATAGAAAACACAAATTTCATTTGCTCCTCAATCTCTTTGTAGACTGTAGCAACAACTGGATTTACACTGATTCTCACCTTTTTTCATCACAGACAAGAAACAGGCCCCTGGTTTTCAATTACTCAAATCCAATTTTATTTTTTTTCACTGGCAAAGTATAACAGTACACCTTGTTAAATTGCATGTTTGTGCTCGACAACACTTGAGAAAAATATAGCCTCGAAAGGAAGATAATACATCTTGTAAGGAATAAAATGTTCACAACATAGATCATCCCGTGCAACATTGCTCCTCACGTTTTCAGTTTTTTTCTGTCGTGATTCGCGCACACCAAACTGAAATTTTTTTCGAGCTACTTTGCATTGCCTTTACAAATTTTTTTGCGAACTATTATCTAATTCTCTTTGATGCATGCATAACAATAATAATAACGTCAAGATAAGAATACAGTGATAAATCTAGTACGCACAATTTATGCCTAACTTTGATAAATACAACGTGAATAAGATGTACTTTAATAGTGGCGGCATTAATCTTTTTGTCGAGGGTTAAGATAATCGGCCGGTTCACACCATCACTCCTTTTGCCAAAACTCATCCCGCTAATGTATATTCATTATGCAATTTTTTTGGTTACAGAAGGAAAGCATTTTTGTACACATGAAGTAAAATTGGAAGTGAAGAATTAGCCAAGTTGGTTGACATTCAATTTATTGGCTTGATTACAGTCCTGAATTAGCAATGAATGAGCCACTTCACTCCGAAGAAAAACAAGCTGTAAAGATCATTTCGGCAGAAGATGATAACAAAATCATGAATGAAAAAATAAGGGTAGTACACTAGTGGGTGGTGTGGTATTTTTTTGGTGAACTGGCACCGTAATCTCCACGTCTGCGCTTGGGTCAGGAGAGTGAGCAATTTTCTCGACGGGGATAACTCACGTTTGATGAGAACGCACCTTTGCAGTTGATAATAATGACTAGTTGACTGTAATCTATGAAATGCAACTCGACGAGAATAGAAATGTTTTTAATTTTTTTTTGGTGCCAAGTCGAGTTTACAAGTAAAAACTTGCTGATATGCTAATGACGTATGGTAATGACCATGCAGTGATGCACAGAGTAAAGTACACTGTTTTTTTTTCTACACATTTGTTGTTGTGACTATTTGATTCAAAAAATGTTCTCTCTCGATAATCCAACTGTTCCCGTTTATCCTAACTTGAGTCCCAGTGATTTCTATTTTGTTCAGAGAGTTTTATAAGCACTCCAACAAATGTTTTATTTATGCATCATCCATGAAGGAGGACAGTGATATAATACGAAACTGAGGAGGGCAACGTGCCCACCACATCACATATTTATTTATTTATTACGACGAGGAATTCTGCAACCTTCCGCGCAAAACCAGAGAAATTATCCGTGTATCAGAAATTCTACAGGCATGTTGGTATGCGGCGTGTCATGCCCGTAAAAAAATGTGCAGTCCACTCCACGCCACACCGTCCAAAAAAAGAGAGAAGTCAGAAAGTATGCAAATGGAGGCACGAACTCTTGTCATGCATAATAGATTAAATTATATAGATTTTTTTGGTAGTCCATCATGAATGAACTGTTGCTCGCATGTGTGTGATTCACATCTACACATTTCGTTTCGTCTCCTTTTTTGTAAATCCACCAACATACAACTATGCATGTTGGTTGCTGCTGCTCTGCTCTCGAAAGTTCGGGTTTAGGAATGTGTGTGTGCTCGTGATAATTCAAAATATTTTTGGAACCAATTTACGACACGGATGTATATGCTGCATTCACATGAATGCTTAGCTACCCACTCTACTCACGTCCATCACACGCGGGCACAACAGAAGCAAAGTCGAACCAGGAATAGATAACAAAAAAAATGCATCTGGCTGCGATGCAACAATAATAAAAAATAATGCGAACGTGATCTTATTCACCGTATCATCTTGAAACCTCCTTCAAAAAATTCTTTTACACATCGTCGATACTCCTACGTTTTATGCGTATCTTCCGTCTTACATAAAGTATGTGCAGAATATTGCTCCCTGAACATGAAGACTTTTTTTTGTGAAATGAAAGAAGCAAAGGAGTATTTTTTTATTCGAGGTGTGTATTTTATATTTTATTTATTAGACCTCGCTCCTGAAAAAAAAATCCGCTTGTTCCACTCCCATCCCATTACTTTGCTTACTTTAAACCCAAAAGATAAAAATCTCCCTTCATTTTTATATGAGCTTAAATGACCATGTAAAAAAAATCCGTAGGCAGCTTATCGACGTGGTAATTCGATTTAAAGGGTAATCTGAGGTGATTAGCACGTTTACAGTTACTCAAGATGCATCTTGAATGGCTAAATGTTTTAAAGAGCCAAATAATAATTTACCAATGATTTAAAGAAAATAATAATAAAACAAATTGATGAGCCAAATACTCGCATATGTGTGGTTATATAATAGTATTTTTTAAAAATCCTCCGGAACCATTACTCGAAAAAGAAATATTTTTGCTTTTACATCTGTCAAGTATTGAACGTATTATGCAAACAATTTGAAATGTAGATTTCGAAATGCTTGTCAAACTTTTACGTTCCAGCAATAACTTTGTTTCCCACCATAACTCCTCAATAATATGCATAATAAATGCTTCACATTATTCGTGTGCACATAGAGCCTGGCTGTCTTTCCTTTCCGAATATTTTTTTTTCATCTTGACTGTCATCAAACAGCGATAGGACTAGTTTACTACTTCCATTTTTTAAAAATTTCTTATTTTTTTAATTACGTGTTTACGGTGGAGCCTTCTCACCCAAAGAAAAACTTTGTTTTTTTATACTCTTTCTTCCATTCGCTCTCCGACTCCATTTATTAAAAAGCGTTTCCTACTTCCGACAACAGCCTACGTGCTGGAAAAGTCAAACGTCTGTGAAATAAAAACTTTTTACTTGCTTTATCGAGACGCACCACAGAAAAAACTGTAGGAAAGAGGAAATATACGGAGAAGCAGAACTGGGAAAAAAAAGTTTTTTTTTGGAGCCGAGCAAAGAGTTTTGTACAACGCACAAAGTAACAAAAAAAGTGCAAGCCGGTACATTTCTCGTTTCTCCTCCCCCTTCAGTGTTTCTCTTAACATAAACATGACATATATCAACGAGTAGTAATCTAAATGCATTCAAACATATACAAAAATTGGAGAATGTGTATATCTAATATTTCTAGTCATATCGATCTCTCTCTCTCTCTCTCTCTTTTTCGTTGCTCATAGACAAACCAAAAAAAATACTGTGAGTCTGGCATTTTCCAGTCTGATCTTTGGTCTTCTCGGTTGATATTTTTTTTTCTAGGAAAGACGTACGTATTCCTATGCATTATCTACCGTTCAAACTACAATGCTAATAATAATAATGCTAACAAGTTAAAAGTAAATAAATAAAAAAAAGATTTTTTTTTGTGCTGACAAGTCACTGTATATTTTCTTTTTCCTGATGCATCACCACCAGTCGTTGAAACATGGCTCATATTATTCTTTCATTAACTCCTTTTGAACTCCTATGACCAGATAAGGTCAGAGTGGCATCCTGGATGGATGGGCACACCAACGTAAACAATTTTAAATGGGAGAGCTCTGGCTTGCAGGCATTACATTCAAACAGAGCAAAAAGGTCTACATGGAGAATAGCAGGCGGAATAAATTTTTTTAGGGGAAATGAGTAATGTACTTTCATTTCATTAATGTGCCTTTTCTCCATCAAAATATGTCATTTTTTAAATATATAAAACACCCTTAGCTAAATTCCTATAGTTAGATAATTTATTATCTAGAAATCTAGTTCTTATTTTTACTAATATTATGTCTTGTACTTGATATTATGCAATAAAATGTTTTCCATTGTTAGGGTTCACCCAACCGACAAAAATACGAAAGAGCCACCCATCATCATCCGCTTTGTTGTAGTAATTTGTACTGGGCAATTTGCACATGTTAACACGGAATGGCTGCATCACCCAAAACGAGCGCTAACATGATCACTTCACCTTAAGCAAATTATTTTTTTTAAAGTGGCTCTAACTTGTGAGGAATGTTGAAGCACGCGCATGCTCATATCCATAATATTATTATTATTGTCCACATTACCGTCAGAATGACGTAAAAACACAAATTTGACGAGACAAAACGCAGAGGTGGGCACAATCAAGATGATAATAGCATTTTTCCAATTCAAGTTAAAGCAACAAAGTAAATGAAGGTGCGCATATACCCATTAAGCTTCTTCTTGTGTAGTACATAGCATAAGGTAGTTGACTTTTGCAGAAGCTTGTAAGAAACAAGGAGCTGAACACAAATGTATTTATCCGGACGTGAAATGAGAGAACACCCCGATCGTTTGGTCGATCCACTCACTGCTCCACCGAGTTAATTTTTTCGTCATTCTCTGCATATTTTCCCCCTTCTGGTTAGATGTCCATGTCATGCAGACATTTCAGCTTGTATTTATGCACACGTAAAAAAAAAGTTTATTTCGTCGTGTGTCTGTGTGGGACTCCATTTGCGTTATTATTGTTGTAAATGCAAGATGGTCATGATGATGAAAACAAACTATGTAGTAAAATAGTCATAATAATAGTTTCCCTCTATTTTTTTATTTGCCCTTTATCCTCATTTCTTTGGTGTGCTTCTTTCCCTTCCTTTTTGCTGTTTCTCGGTTGTCTCTTTTTTTTCCATGAATATTGTGTATGTTCGTATTATGGTCCGCTTTGAAAGAAATATGGTAATGGGCATTGCCGTTCGCTTGTATGTTTTATGGTAACGCCAAGGAAACTCGAAACAGCCACTTACTCGAAATAACCGAACAAGTTGGTAAACAGGAGTTGTAGTGACGTCTGTTTTTTTTCCTAGCTGCCCCTGCAGTCATCACAGTCATCTTTCACGATGATGATGATGATGATAATCATGATGATCGTGATTACCACGACCGCGCCACTGCTACAAGCCATTCATGGTGATCCTGACGGCTATATATGTGTCTGGATGATGTGTTCCATAAAAAAAGCAACAGTGAATCAATGGTTATTATTATAATGCTCTTTTACCCTCGTTACGATTACACTGAAACAGTGAGACAGTCTGCCATCATTAGATTTATACAAGTGACGAGAAAAGGAATCAAAAGGAGGAAGGGGGAGAAGTAAGTTTTTTTCCCCTTTGTTTTCAAGAGACATGCATTGGATGTGAGTGAAAGAAAGCTGGTCGCTTGAAGAGGAATACTTTTATAGACACAGAACTGCACATAATAATCCTTCTTGCCATAATACAAAAAAATTGATGCACACAGAGAGAAAAAAACATACCATTCGTAGCTGTTTTTTGTGTGCAAGTCAGTCACAAATCCCATTTTTTCTCCTTTTTAGTAATACTAATAATAATAGTAATGATATGTCGAATAAGTGTCTATCAATTTAGTTATAGTGAGGAAGAGCATGACTGCATGTAGCGTTGCCACCATTCAGAAAAAACGAACACTTTTACAGCATCATTACACACACAATAGTAATAATAATATTTATAAAACTGGCACATTTTTGTGAGACGAAGAAGATAGGAAAGGATTTAAAAAATTGCAAGTTGATGCAAAAGTTTTTTTTTTCCTTCTGACAGACGGACACACTTGATAAGAAACTTGCAAGGATGCCAATGTGTCAGGAATGTTCTGTGTAAAAACTAGCAGAATATGGCTTCGCATCATTTCCCTATTTTTCTTCATGAGAGCCTCCATTGACAGGAGGAAACAAGTCAAGCTTTTATCCAAGTGAACAGGCGGGACAGTAGTAAAAAAAAGGGAACTTTAACCAGCTTTTACGATGGCGCAATTGGACAATACTTTTTGAAAGTTTTACATATATTTATTTATTTAGTGTGCTCCTAAAGACAATTCCAAGCAACATAAAAAATCTCTCTTTTTTGCATATTTTTTAGTATTCTTGTACTACGAAATACATGAATGCAATTTGTTTCAAAATAGTTGTTCCCGGTTTTTATTCTTTTAACTATTTTTCATGAGATATTTAAAATGCGCGTTGCCTGTCTTCTCGTTTCGCTGATTGTGGATATGTGTAGTTAAAAGTGGTGCAGAGCAGAGAATAAAAAATTTTGTGCTCGAAATAAATGTTCTTTTTAGTGGATTCCCAGTTATCGCTGTATTGTACAATTTTAGTTTCTACAGAGGAAAAAAAGACCAATAACAATGTTTATATTATTGCCGTCATCATCATGCTCATGGATCGTTTAGTCAATACATTGAAAATTCTGTAGAAAAAAAGGAACAGCTTTAATAGCTCAGAAAAGAAATAAAATTAAAAGAGGAGAGCGTATTTCTCTTCCTCTTCTTCAATTTTTATGACTCCCACAAAGTGAAGATTTATGGAGAAAAGTAACGGGGAAATTGTAGAGCACTCACTCGCCTGAGTACTGCCGTAATATCCTCTCTTTCAATTGTTTTGTTCTCCTTTTTATTTCCATCACTTTGCATTCTACTATGATTACGAAACACTGGCTTATATGATATGCTTCTTACATTGTTTCATTTGGAGTGGGTGCACTACACACACATACACATACGCGTGTGCACTGTGTAACACATACCTCCGACTAACATTTTATTATTGGCGAAAAAAAAAACATGTACTATTCCATTTTTTATGTTCTTTGATGACGATGAGGATGGCGATAGTGAAACAAAGTTAAGATATTGCGCGCACAGCAGAGCTCGAGTGACAGAAAGATGCATATTATATTTTTTTTGTGGGTTAACAACAAATGTTGTGTAATATCCCCTCTCAATAGGAGTCCTACTAATGGAACATTCTACGATAAGACTCTGGTTTACTTACTCACTACTACCACCGTTATTTTCCCTCGTAAATAAAATGGTGAGCCTAACCACCCAAACATTCATTACAAAGAAGTCATACTAGCGCTTCTCACTCTTCCGTAAAAAAAATATCCCTTTTTTTCTCGCTGCTCTTCTCCTCCGCGAACTTTCCTACGACAAAGAAATTGTCGGTGAGATTTTGGTGTGTGCGGTGCAGTGTTGGTGGCAGCAGTGCAAGACAAATACGACATCTGAATGAAACAATGTAGGAAATGTGTGAAGGAGGAAGCAAGACATATTACTTGTTGGCAACATTAGTCAAACGAAGCTGAAGGCAGGGATGACGACGATGATGATGATAATGATCACAAATTCGGAGCCTAGAAGAAATATTAGCAGTGCGGTATTTTTTCTTCTTCTTCTTCTTCTTGGGCCACACCAAGAAAGTGCTCTGCTGCTCTCATGTGAGGAGGGGTACTGAGAAAAAAAGGAAGGATAATCTATAGGCAAATATATATATTATGTGTGCGTGTATGTGCGAGAAAGGCCGGAGGTGCAGGAAAATTTATATCTTAAAACGACATTTACTGCCACATGCTGTCTAATACGTATGTAATAGATGTATATCCTTTTTTTCTAGGGACACCTTCTCCATTTTTTTTACTAGATTTCCTATTCACAGTTTTTATTTCGGAGGAGAGGTACATTCGGAAGGAAACTTTTTTTTATTGATTTCAGTTGCACTGCTTTCCCCATTTTTTTTCGGGTGCCCAGGTCGGGAGGCGTTTACATACGGTCCAATTTCTTTCTTTTTTTTTCGTCGACGTCGACAGGTCCAAAAACATGCATCACTTTGTGTAAAAAGAATCTGAAACTTTTATTTTATTTGGTTGTGAGCTATCTATTGCCACCTACCTACCTACACCATTACTTTACATTTAATCGGTAAAAAATGTTATTTTGGAGAGGAATGCGTTTTAAAGTTTTTTTTTTTGTAGACGTGCTTGAAAGTGTTTTTAGGTGAATACAAGCAATTTTATTCCTATTATTAAATTGCCTGTTAACACTTCAATGCTTTTCACTTAACGTCACTTTTCCTTTCGAAGAAAACATCATCTGCTCGTAATGGGCTTCCTGTGCGGGTTTCTCTTGAAGAAGCACGAAAGAAAAAACAAATTTGTTCCTCCTCATAAAATAGTGTCCATCTAAAACAAGTAGAGAAAATGATAATCGATGAGGAAAGGCAGGAGAAAATTGAGAAGTGGTGAGTACACACTTTTTCTTCTTATTATTTTTTTTATCCCGTAAAAATTGTGAGCATTTGCCAGTGGTGGTAATAATGATGACGATCATAGGAATCAGTTTGGCTTTTTTTATAAAAAAGAAGAAGAAGAAGAAAAAGCGGTTGAAACGCCCACACCCGTCGAAAAAAACCCTCTTCTTTTCTACTAACTAAATAGTAATGATAATAATAATGTGATGTCAAAAGACTTTAACCGGCAGCTATGGAGTGAAGCCTTCCTGGAAAATAACAGGACCCCATTTCCCAAACTCACTCACACGAGCATTTCGGACAATTTTTTAGTTACAGGATGGACGTGGAGCACAAGGTTTCTATATACTAATAACAAGTATAAGAAACCAAAAAAAATTTCCCTTATAGCCTTTGTTCCATGTGATGGTAGTGATGACCATTATACCGCTTAGATTGTCCGCCCATGATCATTTTTGGATTTTATCGGCCAGCCCCAAATGGACAGTCTGACTGGTTGCTATACCTAAGCAAACTTTTTTTTTCTCGTTTCAACTGAAAAAAGTGAGAAAAGGGAAAAAATGGTTGGCCGAAGTCGGAAAATATAAAATGGGGTCATATACACACCAAAGAAAATGACAAGAAAATGTGTGTGTGTGTGTGTGCTTTTCCTTTCCCAACCGAGGAATAAAAAAAAGGTAAGGTATGTGTGAGGGATACCTTCCCGATAAGAAACTTTTTTTCTGATGCGCTGCGTGCGGACCAATAATATGCTATATTATAAAGGGAAAATGCTCTCTTCTGTGGTCTGTTTACAATCTTATTCCGTGAGTGTCATGTCCAAGGCAATAATAATGGACGGGAAGGTGTGTGTGTGTGTGGCAAAAAAATCTTACCTTTTTTCTCATTTTAAGTCAATAATAAAATATACAGCCATATGTAATCATATTGTCTGGGGATGATCTCACTCTCGCAAAAGGATTGGATCTAGCTCGTTGAGTAATATTAGATTTAAAGAAGAGAATCGTTTTTTAGGGAGGAAAGCAGATACCCCTGCTCCAAACATATCTCGTCATCATCTCCAGTGAAAAACCTTTTCTCCTTGACGGGTTTCACCTGTGTTGTGTGTGTGGAGAAAAGAATGTCTCTTAAATTTGATCATGGAGGATGGAAAGCTGAAAACACTTGCAATTTTTTTTTGTTCCAAGGCTTCCCTGGAAAATGGAGTTAACCTGAAATCTGAAATAGTAATGAAGGTAATGATGTCGCTCGGTGTTCTCGAGTTCAAGAGAAAAATCCGAGAATTTTTACCCTTATCTAGGATACATGCATAGATAAGACACATATCAAACATATCTTCACTGTCCCACCGTCACCGCGACTCCAGTCATAATTTGGCATATTATTAGGACATCCGGATGGAAAAAAATAGTGGATGAGTTGGTTATACTCTCTAACCAATCTGCCCAGGGCGGAATCTCTGTCGCGGTGTGTTCTACTTTTTTTCGAGCGGAGAAACAAGGGGACTGTATATATTTTTTAACGATGTTCCAAACCGAAATAAAAGGTATGTCGTGTTCAAACGAACATAAAAAATGAAGAAGAGGAAGTGATGTAAGGAAAGAGACAAAAGAGAATTCAAACTAGATGAGACCAAGCTCCGCAAAGATAAGCAGTTTTACCCTACCAAGACAAAAGGATAGATGGATGTGACGGAGATACCCCGGACCAGAAAAAGTGCAAAAAAATATTATGCTCAAGGCTCCCTTTCTAAAAGAAGGGTAACACCGTTAGGGTAAAATTTAAAGGGAATAAAACAGAAATGAAGAAACCAGACTTTTAGCGATAATGATGTGATACATATCTTCTAAAAAGAAGAATAGAATAAAAAAATTCCTCGGAGAAATTCAGAGAAAATCAGAAGAAGAAAAAGAAAAAGAATGAAATCCCATTTGTTTCTCTGACAATCCTGATTAAATGTATCTTGTTTTACGATGTACGACGTCATGGGACAAGGATTTATTGATTAATAAAAGAGACACCTTACGCCAGCCCAAATTTCTCATATAATATTATCCCAAATTGGGAAAGCATTCTGTAAAAAAATATATATAGTCCTAGCTCATTACTACATTAACCCTTGGGATTTGTAGAATTTCCTTTTCTGTCTTCTTCATTTTATGAACAAGGATGCTCCTTCATATTTCTTAGTGTAGTTTATGCTTCCGACTAACTAAGTACAGACAGAATTTGCCTCCAAAATCTGGTGCAAAATTTATGAGAAAGCGTGGTCTGCTGATGGGGTCGATAAATTTAACAAATTTTAAAATCACACCATGTTGAACACACTATTTCGCTAAGAGCTACTACATTACATCACACTGCCATTTACGTGCGGGACAGATATCCAACCAGGAGTAGAATTACTAGCAAAATGGTAAGCTAAAGTCAGTCAACCAACACCACAAAAAAAATGTTTGCTGATTTATCTATCTTCAAATGTTTTTAAGCGACTTTATACTTTTTAGCACAAGTTTCTACATAAGAATATATGTAGGTTTCCACCTTTCCTTAATGTTTTCTCTTTCCCGAAGAAGTTCACACACAAAAAATTGTCATTCATGGGTCAGTGAAAATTACAGGCGAAAAAAGATCTGGTTAGGGTAGGCTAATGTAAAACGTGAAGTGCATAATAAATTTAATGGAAAAAGGAGAGATAAGCAGAAAGCAGTGACAGTAATACATGAAGCAGAAAGCATGCACCTCACTAAATGGAGAAGTCAGACAGAACAGAACAAAAGTCTTTATTCTCTTTTTTTGCTAAATAGCGTTGTTCTTAATATGTATACATTCCCTTTTCTTCTACGTTTTTTGTGCGTGTATCCATCCACCAAAAAAAAAGAATACAACGTGTAATTTGTAACATAGCTAACACTGATTCGGGTGGAGGAGAAAGCACAATATAAAAAGCTTGCTACTACCCTATTTTGGAGTACGTGGGACTTGAAGAGCAGAAAAGTTAATGATTGTAATCGTATTTGAATAAATAGTCCTTTAAACTTTTCCCGTTAACATCCATCCAACTTCTGAGCTACCACAACTCTTTCTAATTTATTTTATTTTACCGTGCGGCACGGCCACACATAATTAAATTTACCTGCTGCCTGATTCCCAGCTTCTGTTTATGGGATCATGTGACTGGCATTTTAAATGTCTGCTGTAATTCTGCAATTATCCTCGTCGAGGTATTTTGCAGGTACAATTTTTGCCGCTTACTTCCTTCAAAAAAACTTTTCTTTCTTGTACCTATGTATTGTATTGAATAAAAAGTTGATTCCAGATCATGATAGAGCAAAAACATGGAAATAAGAAGTTGGCAAAAAAATTTGTTTCGCTCACAAGTAACAAGTTGAAGGTAGAAAAAAAGTAAACTTTCTTGAATTGTAATGGACCATGCTACCATATCACTTCCTTCCTTCCATGTCCTACAAGTGTAGTTATCAACCACTTATTTTTTTTAATTTGAGCAAGTGCTTTGGAATGTAATTTGTGGAGGATTACATAAATGTAAGCAGTTTTTATCAAATTCCCATTAACATTGTTTTTTTTTTTTTTCATGGCAAAAGATTTGTTTTAGTGGTTTGAGGCAGGCAATGTTGTTGCATAAAAATAACTATTGAGGAAATGAAGGTCTTCAAAGATAATTCGTACATGTGCGCTTGAAGTGAATCACTAAACACGTCAGTCTCGCCAGCTCGCTTTAAACAAATGTACGCTCCACCTGTCACATAAAGATGAAGCGTGTATACTCGTTTATCATAAAATCTCACATAACTTACTCCAAGCACATATTACGAACCTGTAATTACTCCTGCTTCTTTAAAAAAAATTAAATTAGATATGGGGCGCATGTCAAACCATGGCAAACTAGGAATGGTAATTAAAACACGTAGTATTTTTCGCGTGGTCATAATTATCATGATGGAAAGAGGAATAATGAAAAATTTATTAGAACAAGGGAGCTTCTTCATTCCAAATCGTAGATATAATGAACCTTTGTTTGTTGATTTTCAGGAATTTCTTTTTGCAGAAAATTCGAGTGTTTGATAATTAATTTTTATGCTACTTTCGAGCTGCTTCTTAGTTTCATGTAGCATCGTTCCATTTAAAATTTAGATTTCAGAAACTAATATCGTTAGGCGCTAGTGCAACTTCAGAAAATGCCAAGAGCCTTAATTGGACTAACGTCTGGCTTCGCTGTGGTACATACTTTGTTCGAAATGAAAATGGTCGCTTTAGTAAGAAGAAGTAGTTCAATAATAAAAAAAACTGGGACTTGAAGATTGTGGTATTAAAGTGCATTTATTTTCTACGAGCTTCTTGCTTTCCGGCAAACTTGGTGGATTAGTTGGATTACTGTACGAACATTAAGGCAGGCGTTATCCATTTCATTATTACTTACACTTGATGATGATTCTTTCTATCAATCTCCGCATTGTAATAACATTCATCCGTCAATTGTGTTCAATAATAAAGTATGATGAAAGCTTCTCACTATCGCTGCTTTAAATTGCAGGCATGCTTTCCCATTGTTGTCCTAGAAGAAGGGAGTCCTGTGAAAATGATTGTAGCATGTACCAGAGAAACAGCTACGCAGAGAAATGCACAATAGTTAATAGCCAGACGGAACTAATAATAACGTTAGGTTCTTATTATATTAGCTTATCGAGGAGGAGCAATAATTTGCCAGCTTCTCTGATGGAAATGAAGTGTTGACGTGAGTTCCTCCCGCGAAGATCTGCTTTTAGCATAGTAGTACAGTATTTTTTTAATGAGTTGGCGGACGAACCTTTTCCCTTCTATTCTGTAAAAAACGAGAACAATTTTTTTCTCCTTTCGCTACCGGCTTCAGCTCCTCACGGGATCAAGATTGAAAAAGCATGTAAAGTGCAACAATGCAAAATACATTTGCACATTAATGCCCAGAGTCGTCGCTCGCTTTTTGTAAGTAATGTAATGGTGTTGTGTGGTGAGGAAGCAGTTGAACAAAAAGTGCACACAGATGAAACTCGCAAAACTAACAATAATTACCTTATAAACAACTGATGCTGAATGTTTAATGTTCAGCTTTATTTTTACAAATCCTTACTTCCATCTTGTCTTGATCACAACAGCTACAAGAACCATAATAAGTCAGGAAGGTTAAAGTTCGGTTTATCTTGCATTATAGAACATTTCTTTTTGCGAAGTGTGAAAGGCAGGGATTAGGATAGCCACTATTTGGGTAATAAATATAATGAATATTATTATGGAGTAGTATTGGGTACAACACTTTTAAAATTTCTGTCGATCTAATCAGCCTAATATGATGTCTAGAAGGATTCATTTAGTAATTACAGTAATTTCTACTGGTATAGTGTATCATAAAATAAATGATAGTATTAAGCATAGCTTCCATTCACCAAGTCAGCATCATAAAGCTTGTGTACTGCGACTCTGACAAGTCATATATTTAAAGGCTTACCTAAAAGTCATATACCTAATCTCATGTTTGCGATTCGACTTTCGGTGGAAAAGTAAACACGTGTGTTTTTTATTTGTTCGTCAAATCCGTCTCCTTTATATTATAGCATACGTATGACATGTATTCTACTTGGATTTATATGGGAATTACTACAATGGTCGCGGTTGGCGGTAAGGTACCCAGGATTTCAATAAATACACCTAATATACATTGGCAAAGCGAAGTGTATCATGTTCTTAATAGAATAGGTTGCTGTTTGACAACCAAGATCACCAGATAAACCAAGCTCTTGGTGGCATACTATTTTCCTGTGTGCATATAACAAGTTTGCGAGAGGATTGTTGCTGCTGCAGTATAGTGGTGCCGCCGCCGCCGAGAGTCGGACAGGTAGGTAGGGACAGGAGCGTTCCAATTAAAAACACAGGAAGGGTTAAATCACCGGAAGTGGAAGCCTCCGTTGTTTCATTTACTGGTTTAGTGTACAACAAACAAAAACCTAACTGCTGCTCGTGTTTTTTTATGCACGTGAAAAGGTGTGTATTGCTGGGTAAGCCTTCATTGCGGTGAGTATAGCCAGCTTTTAGCTGAGCTGAATTTGAAATGAGGATTGACTAGGTTCGCTTCTGTTTCAACTTGCACACCATTTTGTGCGTGCGTTACTTACTTATTTACCCAATGCTGCAAACGTTATTATGACTACTACTTCGCCTATTTTTTTAGACCGACGACGAAGGAAGAGAGCCAAAGCAATGATTGGGAAATCGTGATGTTGGTTATAAAGGCTGTGCTGATGCTAGTTTCGCCGTTTTATTTTCTTGCCCATTTTCAATGCAAAAGTTGTGACTTCACAATGGATACAGGTAATCTAGAAAAAAAAAATGCTGACAGTATCTAGACGGGCAGAATAGAATAGATGACTCAACCCGATACAGGTAATAGTATGTGCATAATTGAAGTCATTGTGGATGCGCTTTTAAGTGGGAGTGCAATGTCATCATGATACTGTCAGTTTATTTTAAAAAAAAGAAAAGACTTTTTACGGTTAGTGGTGGCTGACTGACATTTTAAAAAGAAGAAGGTAATAATCAGTCTGTTTGTATGCACACATCCTTGACATTACTTTTTTGCTGAAGAGAAAAGAAGAGATGTGTTGTTGTATGTGATGCTCATGCTATATTTCCTTTTTGTCTGCACTGAGAAAACTTGGTTAGTAAAACTTACCCTCGGGCAGGAGTGCCGATTGGATTTCTTTTTTACTGAATCGAAAGAGCCTTCATTAAATATAAATGAGTATTTCATTATTTTTAATTTGATTGCGCCTGCTAATCCATTTATCGGAACGTGTTGGGAAGACAATTGAATGTGGTTTTTATGGAGACTTTTACAATTCTTTCGACTCACTCTAGGATTTTATGTGAGATTCAGAACGGGGCTCAGGACAATAAAAATTTATCATGTTACATTAAGTAGCCTTATCGACAGGGAGGCATGTACTCGTTTAGTTCGATCATTTGCAAATTGATGCTTCCAATTTATATACATATATATATCATTATTCAGTGTTGTCCATGAACATGCTTTTCGCTGGGTACTTGATATTCTAGATAATATGAGTGTTGCCAAAAAAATGAAATCATTATTTTGTTAATTGCTTCTTAAAAAGTACACTTTGCTTTTGCTTTGCATTATCTTGAAAGCACTTGTGGTTGACGTAATGGTGAAATGCATTTTATGAATATTATTATTTATTTGTTGTGATGCATCCGTCAAGACATAGTATCAAGTCGCAGGTTTTTATTGCTAAATTACTGCGTTCTTATCTTCCAGAGGGACAGAGTTTTGCACAAGAAATTAGTTAAAAACTTGTCGATAATATTTTAAGGAATGTACCTTAAAGTAAAAGCCACATGTGTGAGTAAGAAAGATACCGTATGAATCTGATTTTAATTGCTATATTGTCGCCACATTCGAGGATATCATATTTTGATGGGTTATTGTGTTGCATATGAGAAGCAACTGAAGTCGCTCATTATCAATACCGTCCCGATTTTTATTGCTTTCTTACGTTGCTCACTCATATTTCGTCCGAAACAAGTGTCTGATACGTGGCGTGACAAAATTTTCCATTAGTTAAGACAGTGCATATTGGTGCCAAATTATTCCTAAAATTATTTGCATGGTGTCCACCGTTGAGTGAGGAAGTCAAATTAAACTTCCGTGGTGTCATCTCTAAGAAAGGTATAGACAGCAAGTGTTTAAATTCTGTATTTTTTAAATCCAAGTTAACAAGAAGTTTAAATCATTCATTATCCATCTTTTCTTCCATAATCAGCTTTATTGGTGTTCTTGTGCTTAAAAAATTCAACAATTTCATTAAAATAATCTGTTAGAATCTAATATTATAGTGATCATTGCAATTTCATCTTTATCCCATCTTCTTTCCCATTTCAGTTGTTCTGCGATCGTTTATGCTTAGACATGGCTAAACGTAAAATGCCGACTCGGAGGAGCAAGAGGATGCGGTAAGTAATATTTTTTTTTCGCATAAATTTAAATTAGATTTCTCTAGTATAAGAAGCCACATTAATAATAATTTTAAGTCTTTTCCCTGCTACCAAAGATAATCCAGAAAAAGACTAATATTTTAAGCTGAAAGAGCATAATAATGGAAAAAATTAAAAACCTTTTTTTTTAAAGAAAGTCCAAGAGTAGTATCCCGGTTCTCGTCAGATCCCCGACAAGCTTCTGCTTCCTCCTTTCCTCCAAAAATAATATGAAGGAACCCACAAGAGCATAATAATGTTCAATGGTGTAATATGAAATGCAATGGAGGCACACACGCGCTCACACAAACACGAAGGTGGTAGCAACAAAAAAACGGTGTAGAGGAAACATTCACGTTCTCTGAAAAACCTGCGAATGCTTTAAAAAAAACCTCACAAGCTACACTGTTCCAACAAGAAGGATCAATGAAGTTTTTAGAGGAGTTCGTAGTCGTAGTAGTACGTTCACAAAAAGAAAAAAACCACGCCGCCTCTCTATATTATATCGTTTGTAGTAGTAGGAACCATACATACGAAAAAATTATTCAGTGGAAGCGTGGTCTTATCGATCGATATAACCATTTGGCCCACACACAATACAATACTGGAACCGTATGTATGTAAAAACCTAATATTTTAACATACGTGAGCGTATTCCCTTTTTCCCCGTCTTTTACTCACTCCACACAGTTCACTTCACTGTACTACCGAATTATATATTTTTTTTTCGCTTTTTATTGTTCAAAAGTGCACGAACTATAGTCGCTCCGATAAAAATTTATTCCGCTTGTAAACAAAACTACGCATGATTCTTGGAAGAGATGCACAAATTTAATTTGTTCTCGAGGTTAAGATACGATGCTGCTCTTTAATTTAGGATCTTTTTTATTAGGTTCGCACAGAGAATATTTCGATGCAATTTGACATGCAATATTTTTTATTGTGCAATTTAATATGCAATTTACTGCAATGAAGGTGCAATAATGAGTTTATGGGAATTGCTTGTGAAGTCAGTTCTATGAAACTGGATTGTTCCAGTTATTTTTATTTTCACTTCTAAATTCTCCACTCACACTTTCTTTGTTCACGAGTCACAAAAAATTTCGCTCACCCACAAATCTTGATGCTGGATTGAACCGTTCATAGATGGACAACGTACGTACTTTAATGAGCTGGGATTATGATCTCTTTAAAATGAACAAATGTCATGCAACCACTTTTTGAAGAAATAATGTATTTTAGTTTCAAATCACATTTTATTCAGTTAACAGTGTATTTTTTTAAAGTCTTGAGTGGATTAAGTCTGAAACGGTTTTGATTAACTCCGCTGTAACCTAAAAAAAAGAATCCGGCATCCGTCAAAATACTACACAATATTATGTAGGTTTCTAAGTACAACACACAAGAGACACAGAGAAAAAGAGCCGCTTGGTTTTCATGAAGCACAACACTTCTTTTTCTGGTTACAACTTGGTTTAGTGAAGCGC
>JAHZNF010001983.1:0-26209 GCA_027744215.1 Troglopedetes dispersus
AAGGTGGATTCAAATTTAGAATTATATTTTTTATAGAAAGATTGTATTATACAAACGTTGATTATCTTTCACACGCACACCAACTCAGTTCAGTCAAGGTAGTCAATATATTCGACATAATATTATGTACATTAGAAAAAATACTTGAATGCATTCTACGTGATTATTATTATTTATTCCACTGTAAATCAAGCGAAGCAGGACAATAACCACGAAGAAAAAAATATAAACTGCACAATAATATCGATAATAATAATATCATAGATTTTTGGATGAGATGGAGACGAGTGAATGTTCAGAAAAAAAAATGCTTGTATTGTGAGTGAGTGTGTGTGTGTGTGGCTCTCAATTGTCAATGATGCTCAACGATGAGGACATGTCAGAACAGCGAAAAGCCTCTAATAAACCTCAAAGCCAACTCGATTGTGCTCTTCATGCCTGACAGTAATTTCCATGCCCCCGATATTTTCCTCGTCAACAATAAAGTCCCACCTCTTGTGTGCGTCTCACTTTTTTTTCGATGGGGGAGGATGAGGGCACAAAACAACGGAGACAGAGAGCAATGACAGTGTCTGTTCACTTTCTGTGTGTGTGTGTGTGTGTGTGTGTGTGTGTGTGTGAGTGTCATGTATATATTTATTTTTTCTACCACAAATATTGGGTTTGAAGAGATGGAGCAGGTTCGAAAAAAAAAATATATAATCCGCCCACGTCTGTGGAGATGTGTGCACCTGCTTTTTGAAAACGTCACCTTTCATTCACTCTCGTGAAACGCACAAGCAACAGCTTCTCTCTCTCGCACACAACAAACAAGACACAAAATAAATATCTTTTATACATAATTTCTGCAGGCACGCATTTAAAAAATATTTTTTGTGCAAATGCATACACAATGTTCAACTTTTTTTTACATGCTCCATTTGTACTTCATACCACCTTTTCGTAATTTTAGCTCGTCCTGTATGCAAACTTGATGCAAAAGATGCTGAAAAAATAATATAATATGAAAAATATTGTATCGCATAATAAAAAATATAGTATATAATATCATCAGCATCATGTGCCGGGCAAGTGAACGGCATCTACGAAGAAGGAGAAGGCAGGGCAACCAAAAAAAATACTGTATATTTATACACACAAGAAAAAAATACGCTTTTACCATTCGTATTACGATTATGTTGTAGTCGTAAAACATCTTGCATTATATTATTGGCTCAGATGATGATGACGATGATGATGATGATGATAGGTTTTTTTTTGGTGGGTTCACTTTAGGAAGCACACACACCGCCATTTTTGCCACCACATTACCACCACCATTCTCCGTTAGTCTTTTTTTTCATATTGTCAGAAGAAGAAAAAAACTTGTCTATTATTACTACCACTACAACGACGAGCCACATTGACTGCATTGATAATATTATTTTTTTTCAGATCTTGGCTATGATAGTGTGCCGCCAGGTTATATTTATTTTTTATTGGTTCAAACATTTTTTATTTTTGCTGTTGGCTAATCTTTCCTGTCATTTTCTTGGTTATCTCACCTCTCCTCTCAGCTGAAAAGGAACACTGTGCTACGATCACAATAAACATTGTCGATCGCTCATTGTCAGTGTTGCTCCTTTCTTCAGCCATTTTTGATGTCTCTTAATTTGGCATTGTCCTTTTTTTTATTAAAAAAATATATATATGGATGCCGTAATGCAGTCAGTGATCTTTTATCACTCGAACGGATTTTTTTTTCTTAGAGATCCCAAAACAGAATGCACCACTTGTTTTTTGTGGGTAGAAGCAACTATGAACCTACGTAAGATAAGTATGGTCACATTTCTCTCAACCCAAATGTATTTTTATCGCCCACAACAACATCGGCAAAAAAAACTCGCTCAGTTATAAAACACAATTCTTATAAAAGTTCCTCCTCCGGGGAGCATTGTTTGTAATCAAGGTGCATGTGTTGTGTGGTTGTAACTTCGCAGTTGGCATTAGACCTCACTTTTGTGAAGATCAGGTGTATTCTGACCTCCGGGGAGCATTGTTTGTAATCAAGGTGCATGTGTTGTGTGGTTGTAACTTCGCAGTTGGCATTAGACCTCACTTTTGTGAAGATCAGGTGTATTCTCTGTGTGTTTTTTGCAGACGAAAATATTTACTAAAAAAGTTTTGCATTCGCATATATTTTTTAAAAAGTAAGATCTCCCAGGTTAGGTTAGTGTCTTGGTGCCTTGGTGCCATGCAGACTGGTAGAAGACTTCTCATTGTGTGGTCGTTTTTTGGGCACCAAAAAACACAATTAGAAGTGGAAGTATATATTTTTTTAAAAGTAAGATCTCCCAGGTTAGGTTAGTGTCTTGGTGCCTTGGTGCCATGCAGACTGGTAGAAGACTTCTCATTGTGTGGTCGTTTTTTGGGCACCAAAAAACACAATTAGAAGTGGACACCGACAGTCCTAGTAACCAAGGAGCTGCGGGAATTCCTTCTATGTTTTTTGCACACATCCAAAAAAAAACTTGCGTTATGCCGCAATGATGAATACTAACTCGGTTGATAACACGTATGGGTAGTAGTGTGATAGGACAGAAAAGATGATGATATCAACATTTCTCTTTGGTGGTGGCCGATGTAAATTGAGACGTTGGAAAATAAACTTTTTTGTAGGTATTTTAGGTCGGCTTAGTCATCTTCTAAACTGTATATTTTATTTGCTGGTGGGGCATGGTAACAGCAAGAAAAAAAAATACAGCAGAACTTTGGTCGGTGTACCAACCAACTTCTTGCTTGGTTGTTATCATCTCAAATATCTTATTTTTTCCATCGTATATGAAAAAAAAAACTCAATTAGAATGTCGTGTAACTGGAGACATGTTAGACACAGCGGAGTCGTGTAGTCACAACTCAGTTGACTAGGATATATATTTTTTTTTTCGCGAGAAACGAGGAGAATAACAACATGCACGTGCTTAGTTGCAGTAGTGATGTTTGTCTAGCCTGAAGTATATAGCTCCCATTGCATTAGCTAATTTATTTATTTTTCTGGGCATTCAAGTAAATTGGGTTCATTCATTGGATAAGCATGTTTGTGTTGGAGTCAGGTAGGGTGAGCAAGACAAAATAAGTGAATGTAAAATCCAATAAAATTTTATTCCTTCCTTTAGCTTGGATTGGCCTTGATTGGCATTGACAAGTCTCATTGCACGTGTCATCACTATCATCATTGATGATCACTGTGTTTTATAGTTAAGCAAGACAAGAAGATACCTGTAAAATAAATAAGATAGGAAGGCTAAAGTCTCAAATTGTAGCATCTGTGATAAGGTAAATGAGCAGTTATCGTTTTATTTTATCTCAAGCTTTTTTCTAAATTGATAAAAAAATATATTAAAAGGAGGTATATACAATACAAACAAGTGAAAAAAAAGAAAGGCTAAACGCACATGATCCACGCATGACAACTCTATGGGCGGAGGTGAGAAACAGACTTTGACACAGTTCGTTAAGTGCCCGCGTTCCAATATACAAAAGTATAAAGTTTGCAGACTTATGCCACCGTTCACAAATTTATTTTTATATTGCAAAAATAAATGTATCAAAGTGAGGTGAGCAAGGCATCAGGCACACTTCCTCCTGTTATATTGCCGCATAACATCAATAAATTGAATACCCTTTTTAATGAATCACATGATAACCATCAAAAAGTAAAATGTGAGTAGTTGAGAGAAAAATATTGATTCGTGTTCAATTGCCCCCATGTTTTCATAACTTGCGATGGTCAGCAGAAAGTGAGCAAATTAGCGGAACTTCAAACGACAACACAGTTTAAAAAAAAACTCAAAATACTGCGCAATAATGTATTCAATATGAGCCTGCTTTGTAAAAAGAGACAACTGTGTCCAATATTTTTGTTTGTTTGGGTATAAAATGTACAAAAACAGCCATATTCGTATTGGTTCCTCTTTGAACCTTTTGGAGTATCAAAAGGATACGATTTTACCTTTGACTTTTTTCTTCTTGATGACCAGCCAAATGGTGGAGTAGAAATGAGGGAGTATAAAAAATTGTTTGTACTCCTTTTTTCCCTCTTGTGTATCTAACTAGTTGGAAGAACCTTGTTGATTGAATTGGTTCCTTGAAATTTTTTACCAAATATGTATATTTTTTTTAAAAAAAAGCTAACGATGTACACAATTTTTTTTATTGAAAAAAAAAAAGATATTTTTTTTTTCGATGAAAAGTTGTCATCATCGAAGTAAATATCCCCCTACTATGATGAGGATGGTGACGTGATGTAAGCACAATCAGTTTTGTCGTTTCTCTCGGGTCTCATCTCATCATCAAAGCAAATAGCAATCTCACTTTTATTAAAGGATGAAAAAAGAAGAGGAAACTACGTGAAATACCTAGTTTGCAAGTTTTTGACTTCACATCATTTGAGAGTGGAGGAGAAGAAGGAGAGCGGTGCGGCAGAAGTAGATAGATAGTAGCGTGAGAAGTGGGGAAATAGCAGGGGCTGGTTGGGACCTGTCTGCGAGTGACAGGGTTGTCAATAAAAAAAAAGTTTTGTGTGCCCAACTACTGTGATCATGATGACTGGAGGATGTGAAACCAACCAAAGAGAGTATATTGCTCCGCTTTTGTTACTCTGGTTGTTGTACGAGTAAACTAATCAAAATCGTCATTGTTGTCGCACACACAACAAATCTAGGAGAAATGAATGGGAAAAGGGATCCACACAAAAAATATCATGCTAGATCGGAGCTGTTATTGCAAATTATGCTTTGGTGAAAG
The DNA here is from genome assembly GCA_027744215.1 of Troglopedetes dispersus. Lineage (NCBI taxonomy): Eukaryota > Metazoa > Arthropoda > Collembola > Entomobryomorpha > Paronellidae > Troglopedetes > Troglopedetes dispersus. The sequence goes on from JAHZNF010001983.1 coordinate 4,786, forward strand.
AGACAAGCAACAACTTGTTTTTGATGTTCCTCTACCTTGTTAACTGTCTCCAAAATTCCGATCGTATAAAACGCTGAAAGAGTGGAGTAGAGGAGAAGAGAGTCTGACAAGTTCCCCCCCCCAAAAAAAAAATCCCTCCTGTTCCCAAACTTCTCGCCATTATTAACTTTGACATGGTTTTTAATAACTCCGCTCCAGTCACAAACACACATGCCTATAAACCTCTTTCTTTTTTTGAGAGAGTTGTTGGGAGCAGAGAATAAGGTGACTTCACCTGACTCTTGAGTTTTCTCTCTTGCTCTTGTCGGAAAATCCAAATTGAGCTTGGCCAGATTGTATAATCATAGGCGAAAGGGGATGATAGTGATGACGTGAGTGAAATTTGTTTGTTGTTATCATAGTAGAGAGGAGGGATTCTTGTGAAGAGAATTTTACCTTCCCTTTTTACTATTTTTAAATGTTTCAACTTGAATAAAAAATAATGGGATGGATATTGAAGAGAAGTCACGTTTCTGGAAACAAAAAAAAATTAGCTTTACTTTTACCAACTTCACCGATTCAGAAAAAATTATGAGAGTATTAAATTAAAAATCAGGCATGCTTATCAGAAAAAATGGTGATCATATAAGCATTTATTTACTGCGTGAAAAACAAAAGCGCGATTTTTAGTAAAAACAAATTTGAACGTAAAGTTTATAAACGTAAATTATACTCATAAATTACTACTTGATTACTATGCATTATTACCTTCTTTAAATATTATAAATTCTTGTGTAATTGTGTTATGTGATGTCACACACGTATTTTTTATTACCTCAGTCTAGATTGATATTCCATTGTGTACATATATAAATATATATATTATGGATTTTACGTATGTAATATGTATGTTTATCGTTAGAGCTCTCTCCTATTCCCCCCCAAAAAAACAAACGTTAATATTTTATATATATTTAAACGAAATTATGTATGTCATGTGTGTGCATTTTTTATATAATGGACTTGTTAATTATTATTGTATTTGTGTCGCTCATTGTTATCAATTCTTATTAGCCCGTTACTTTTTTTTCATTCTTTATATTGCAAGAAACAAAAAAAAGTTTTCAAACTGTTCAGTTTCTACTAGTTATGTTCGCTCTCTCTATGTTTTCGTCTGTTTCCTTTAGTTAAATCATTTCTACTTTTTTTTAAATATTTAAATTATATTTCAGTTAGATAAATTTGATCTTTATCTTATGTTATGGTGAATTTACATGGACCAAATTTAATTCATTATTTATTTATTTGTTTTATGGTTTTTTCAAAGACTTTACATTCTATTTTTTACTGATTTGATTTTTTTCGATGAATCTCCGACCCAAAAAAAAGAAGAAGAATTTTATTTATAGGAAAGGTGGAAAAAGAAAAGAAAAAATCTGACGAAATGTTATTTCTTTGATTTTTTTATTCGTTCTATTCTTCTTCTTCCTGACATTGCTCAATCAAACATTGAAAATGAAAAGTCGAGTCTGCGCAGCGTTCTGGAGACAGTGGTTAGTACAATTTTGGCTGTGGCAGCAGCTCATTTTACATCAACCTTTAAGCCAAAGAACACATACTTTTTTTTTTAATTTGACACATTTCCCCTTTTCACATGCAACAAACAATTTTTATTCACAAGATGTTCCTTAAAGTATAGATTAATACTTAATTACAAATTATATACATTGGTTCTAGTCCAACTTTCTAGCAAGTTACTTTTTCTTATCGCAATATAATTCCTGTGGTAGTTGCTGATATTTTTTAAATAATTTGCGTATAATATTTATTATTGCAAAATTCCGATCAAAATCTGTATTCAAAACATAGTAGATTACTTAACTTGTTTCATAAATTGTTTTTTTATTTTCTTATGCCAATGTGATTTATTTTTTTTTCTTTAAAAAAAACTAAAGCATGAGTTTTCATTTTTTTCACTCCTTACAAAAAAGTCTAAGTGTCAAAAACATAATTAATTTATTAATAATCAAAAAGGTTGTTACCATGGTTCTAATTTTTTCCCTTTTAAAATTTCGAATTAATTATTTACTTATATTTATTACCACAAAAAAATTAACATAAAAAGTAGGTTGAAAAATTATATACTGACGTGCAAGGCGAGCTTCTGTTGTGAATACAAAAAAACTACTAATCAAAAATGTTGTTCTTTGCAAAATATATACTTTGTTTTATTTTTGGTTTCGGTTCTTTCGTCTCCAACCCTTTTTTATATTTTGTTGCTCGTAGTTTGAAAGGTAGTGGGCAGCCAACTTTTGGTGGCTGAATCAAAAACAAAAGTTTTAGTGTGTTTTTTTAACCATTCACCTTTTCACAATTTCACAGGGCATTAAAAACATTACTTTCTAGTATTTTTCCCACCAGTCACTCTATATCCAATTGGAAACTCACAAACAAGAAAGCTCAAAAAACTATTGCACATTCACCGGCTTTCGTAGGAAGGGAAAATAAAGGAGGAAAAAGGATTTTGTAAACAAGGAAATGTAATTTTCTCCTGGTCATTGTGTTTCTGGATATTTGAGTGGGTGATCTTTGGAACATTTGGTCCTCCTCTTATTTTTTTTTATTTTCGTGTTTACTCTCTCAACAAAAAAAGTATGGTGAAATTATAGAATTTGGCAAGAAAACCAGTGGCAAACAAAATGCTCCAGTAGGGATAATCGATAACCTCCATAATGTGAATGTTTGCATTATCCCAGAGGTTACGAAACAAATCCAAATATCATATCTAATGTCGTCATCGCTGCATAAAATGTTGTAGGAGTTTCCATGTGTTTTACAAGGAAATCGATTACTTAATTATAGTGCTTCCTATATACAACCATGAATTAATAAATCTTATCAGTGAATTATAATAGTCATATTACAAAGTAGATTCATAGATAGATAGGCCTTCTGCTAATTTGATTTGAAAAAAAAAGTATGGTTTTATATATTTTTTTGTTATTCTTTTTTTACAAAAAAAGTATGTATATGAAATGTATACATTTACAAACAATAATAACTGCTGCTGCTAAATACAGTCTCAAAATATAACTATCCACTACTACTTTTACTACTACTACTATACTACCACTATATTTAAAATATACTATTTTTTACCTACTACTTTTACTAAAAAATATATATATCCAATTTTTTAAGTTTTCCCAAAATAAAAAATGAAATATGACAACAAAAAATATATTAGTCTGTTTTAACTGTACTACTGTCACAAAATTTTTTTTAAATGAGAAGGAGTTATTTAATTGATTCACCAATCAAATATTAACACGTTTTTGTTTCATATTTTTTCGTCCTGGTTTTTCGGGGATCTTTTTTGTTTTTTTTTGTTTCTGTAAAAACAAAATAATTTTATTTGCTCTTTAAATATTTTTTCGTTGTAAAACTATTAGTTAGTATAATATGATTTTTATTTTCTGTAGATAATTTTGTAGAAAAAAAAAACTTTCGCCTTAGAACTTCCTCCTGTACAAAAGTAAGGATTGTACCAAAATTTTCCAGAAAAATATATAGCCATAATAAGCATTAAGTCTGATATTGTAGTCAGATCATTATTGACAGTACAGTGTTCGGTATTGAGTTTGGATTTCGCATGTAAATAATTTTTTGTTGTATTAAGAATGGGGTAGTGCAAAATATGTAGATGCGTTCAGAAATTGCATATTTTTTTGTAAATATGTGCTCGTGCCTTTAAAAAACCGTTCTATTATGCTTTCTTCATCCGTAAACAAGTAAATAATAATGTACATGGTTGTTAAGCTATGTAGTAGAAAATCTGTAGCAGTAGGATATTATATTTTTTTGTAGCTTGTTAATATATTTTTGTGTGTTTTTTTTTCTCTAGTAGACGTAGTGTAGTAGTGGTTGTGGTAGTACAAAAACTATAGTTATATATTGTAGTATGAAAGTTAGCAGATGCTTCCAAAGGAAAAAAAAGCAACATAGTTTTCTTGTGTTGAAAAAAAAAATAACAATTGTAATGGATATCACAATTAAGGATCACGTTGCGGTGGATGGATGCCACAGCAACATAATGTACATATATCTCTTGATGCTCCATTGTTTCGGATCAACTATCGTTATTTTATTGTGTACCTTCTCAGGTGTCCTTTGTGCACACAATCATTTCTTTCAAGTAACCTCAAAATAATGATCATTATCCACACATATTTGTGGCACACTAGTACATTTATTGTTGTGACATTGTTCGAAGATAACCATATGATAATAAAAAGGCATGTTGGGCATCCAAAAAAAATATGAATATATACATAAATGCATTGTTGACTTCACAATTGGATAGGGAAGCACATGAAATGAGGAGTCAGTATGGAAATGTGCGTGAGACCCTGTCATATGTTAGCTTTCTCGTGGTTTTTTATATTTTGACGATGATGTGCGTTTTTTCAGATTCGAGACCGCGCCATTTTTTTTTCTCTTCTCTCGGGGCTCTCTCTATTTTTATCCTTGTTGGATACATACAAGTTCTATATTTGAACTATTTTCCGTTTCGCAATAAAAAGCTGAGAGTTTTTTCTTACTCCTTTCCCGCATTTTATTTTTACGCCTGAAATGTCATCAAACGATGAGGAAAGCGGAACTTCCATTCCTTTTTTTTCTCTCTTCTCGATTTTCTTGTGTTGAGTGTGTGCTCTTGAAAGAGGATCGGGATGCGTCTATTCTATTTCCAGCTTACAAGGGACGCTATTTGGCCTGGATGAAGGCTTTAACAATTCAAGTGTCCTTTTCATTCCTAATCCAATGAGTAGATTAGGAAACTTTACCATTTTTGTGTTCACAATTTCTGCGAAGCACAGAACCATGATTCTCAGGAGGATTTGGAGCGTCTGGCTTTTGTGAAATTGACCCATGTCTGGGCTTCCTTTACTTATCACATGGACATAATTGCTAAGATTTAACAAGGTTTTTTTTGGCTACCATTACTTCATACTTTTTTGACTTATTTATAACTTCCATGATATTAAAAAAGTGGGTCCATCCGAACCAAATAGTTTCCCTTGTTAGTCCTGTTCAAAGCTCATTTCTCAAAGTTGAGCTGACGCAAATAGGAAAGGAAAAAATACATCTGAGAATGGGAAATTATATGGATTTTTTTATGCTCACAAAGTTTCAGTATAAAATGTAGCAAGTTCTCAGATTTTAGTCTGTGCTTCCATTATTGCAGCAGGTCTCTCGCAAGAGTAAAGCATGAGAAAGAAAATTGACGAGTAAGGAATCCTTGCAAAATACGCAGATTCCAGGAATTTCATCTTTTTCCCGATGATGAAAGGAAAGTCCCGCATTTCCTTTTTCTCAGCTACCACATAAAATATACAGACGCGTAAAAAAAACCTTACGTGTATGTGTGTGTGTGTGGAATCACGACAAAAATTCTTGAGCCTTCGCAGTTACTTCCAGAACCTAACCTATTTTTTTTACCCCTGGAACACGTGGCTCTCGTCCTGCCCAATTATATTTTTTTCCCTCTTCTCGTCTGTCCCAATCAATTATTTTTTTTCTCGGGTAAAAGTTCACCGAGTTGGATGGAATGGTAGTAGACATTCATTCATTCATCAACTATCATTTTCACGTGGTAAAAAAAGGTGTCGGGCAATAATGTTTCTCGTTTGCTTCCGTTGATTGCCTCCTTTTAACATTTATTTGTGTAAAAAAGAGGTTGGCTCTACAAGCGAGAGTGAAAAGGAGGAAGGATTTTGTCATCAAATGAAATGAATTAATTGGGCAATCAACGTAAACCATTTTGGCGGTTCTGGAGTTACCCAGTTTCCCTCCCTTTAATCTTCCACAGAAGGGAAGCTAGCTCCACTTGCTTTGATTTCGGTTGGTTGGAAATAAAAAAAAATGTTTACCTTTCTGCCAATTACCGAGAATTTTTTTGGGTGCTCCGACATCAACAATTCCAACCCAATGAATATTATCCTACTATTCAGTTAATGCGAGGAAGCAGAGAATTATAATCGGATGAGCTGGAACATATTTTTTTATAAATATATATTTACGAGTTGTTGTAATCAATTCTCCGTTTTCCAATTCATGCGGTTTTCCCTTTCCATTTTCGTTTCGTCCGAGTTCACGAGAATCCTCAAGATTTAGTCTGATTTTCCAGGAAGATCAAATTCCCCGATAATGTTCTAAAAAAAGTCAACACTATTATTTCCATCAAACGTTAGTCGAGTTTTAGTTGGAAGTTTGCGCAACAGTCACAGGTGGAACACACATCTGACAGGCTCCTGTTCACAAAGTTATTGGGAATTTGTTTTATTTACGGAGAAAATTATGGCCCAAAATTACAGAATTTTCGCCTTTGGTTTTTGCGGCTTCTCAGAATATTACCCAATGATTCAAACATGCCTGAGTTTTATGCGGTATTTGTATGTGTGTGTCGCGTCGCCTCCATTAAAAAACGAGGCGAAAGTGATAACTTGTTCGAACTGGAGAGATTTTATTGCAGCGGAAAGAAACAGGTCTAAACAGTGGATTTACTCGAGAAATAAAACTACTCCTGCAGAACAATCCTCGTCATGCTCCGGTGTGTGTGCTGAGACCACAACAGCGTGGGTTTATTTTTCTCCGGTAATAAAAAAACGTAAAAATAGGTTGGGATTTTGCAAACCGTAAATATTTATGGCACCTCACGCATGTTTACTCTTTTTTTTCTCTTCTCGAGAAGCTTGTAATCAGTTAAGGAGAACTGCGACATAATAATATGTGTGTGCATATGTACATATTTTTTATTAAAGTTTTTTTCCAGCAATTGTTCACATGTGCACCTGTTATCTCATCTTCTAAATTTACATTTTCCTGAAACATAACTCAAGAAATTGTCGTGAAGACGACGGGAGAAAACTCGGGGAAAGGTAATGGGAAACGATTAACAGCTATGTTTTAAGCACATCATGTGTGCATAATATATGTGAGTAGGTATGTATTCCTACCCACGTAAATTTTTTTTTGGATATTAGTGTGAAAAGAAATATTTAAATGACGCAGTTTCTGTCTGGAAAAACACTCAGTGTGTGTGCGAGAGAGAGAGAGAGAGAGAGAGTGAGTGAAGGAGTGGAAAGGAAAAAAAAGGTGAAGGGAATTGGAGAACATTTTCCAAAGTGAAAGGAATGAATGGCTTGTTAAGTGGATTGACATTACGTGAGCTGTAAGCGACTTTCTCCTCTGTGTGGCAGGAAGGGAAAGCATTCTGCCAAAAAAGAACTCTCGTGGAATGTATATCTTCGCAGAAATGCATGGGGAGCAGGATCCTTTTTTGTTAGTTTTTTATTATTCTAGTGCCCTTCCCCTCCTCCGTCGACAGGGTCTTGAGAGAGAGAAAGAAAAAAAAAGTGGAGTACACGAAATTCTCCGTCTGTCTGTTCGGTAAAGTGAGTGAGTGATAGGAAGCTGGAAATCGAGAGCCAAAAAAATGTTGAGTGAGGAGCAAAAAAAAAACCGAGAGAGAGAGAGAGAGAGAGAGAGAGAGAGAGAGAGAGAGAGAAAGGCTTGATCATGGGTTTTTTTTTACTGTAATGTACTTTCGCCGGAGAGAATAAAATGGTGTGTTGTACGTTATGTAGTGACTGAGAAAAAAAAACTTTTTTTTTCCTCCATCATATATAATACAGAGGAGGAATTGTGGTGGCATGGCACAAAAAAAAGATACTATGCTAGTATGCTACATGGATATATGTTTTTTTTTCTCCACACTAATAATACCTACACGTCCATATTATTAATATCCTGCGAGACTTGCGTGGTACAACAACAAGTGAGGGTGATGATGATCATGATGATTACGTAGAAGAAAATTTCCTCCTTTTGTTTTTACTCCGGAATACATAAATACATTCATCCAATTCTTTAGACTCCGTCCAACACATATAAAAAAGCTGATAACGAATTTTGTGAAGCGTTGTGAAGACTAAGAGAAAAAAAATATTACTTGTATTCTCCCTGGCTTTGTGTCTGTCTTATTTCTTGTGTACATATCAGGATAATATTAGTATGTCTTTGTTCCTCTGGAATTCTTAATTTTTTTTCCTTTTCTCCGGCTTCATCATATTTTTTCTCCAGAAAGTCACATAGAGACTTCTCTCCAAGGAAACAAACAAACAGATTACACACACAGAGAAGAAGAAGAAAAAAATAGAGGAAAGATATTTATAATGGTTGAAAGCAAGCTTAAAATTTGAAAAAGGAGTTGGGTTTTGTTGGTGAGGGAAAAAATAAAAGATTTTGTTTTCCTTCTTCCTATTTTATTTTTTACAACGTAAAAAAAACCGAAACACACAAACACATTTTCTACTTCATCATATTTTTTCTCCAGAAAGTCACATAGAGACTTCTCTCCAAGGAAACAAACAAACAGATTACACACACAGAGAGAAGAAGAAGAAAAAAAAGAGGAAAGATATTTATAATGGTTGAAAGCAAGCTTAAAATTTGAAAAAAAGGAGTTGGGTTTTGTTGGTGAGGGAAAAAATAAAAGATTTTTTTCCCTTCTTCCTATTTTATTTTTTACAACGTAAAAAAAACCGAAACACACAAACACATTTTCTGTAAAGAAAAAAAATAGGGGAAAGAGAAGGGGAAATTTTACCTTTCTTTTATTTTTTTCTCTCTTCTTTTTCTCTTTTCATGTTTTTCAAAAAAAAAGTTAGTGAAACAGTATAAAATAACATGACGTTGCTCCTGATCATGATCGCATTCATCTTGTATTTTTTTTCTTCTTCAAGTTGGAAAAGCTGGTGAGGAGAAACCAGAAAAAAAAGAGAATGTGTGGAAGTCATTTATAGTAAAGTCGTATTTTTTCGAGAGAAAAAAAGTGTGAGAGAGTGAAAGGGAGAGAGAGAGTAAGATAGAGCTTGTATGTGTGCAGAATAGTTTATAGTATCGAAGTATTTTTTTATATTTATTGTAGATATATTTTCTAACCAAGTCATGATCACGTTGAAACCACCACCAGCTGTGTACTTTCCATTTTTTTTTCTCTCTACCTCCTTTTCTCTTTAGTCGTCATCATCATCATCATCATCATCATCATAGTAGAGACTAGAAAGAGAGAGAGTGTTGTAACATTTTCCCCCTTTTTTCCACTCTCCCGCTGGAGGCTATTGAATCAAGGAGGAGAAATGAAAAGGAGGAAACTCTGAGCTCACTTGACTCCAACCTCGCGCTTCAGCTTCACAAAGTATATGGATTTATAATCCGTGTGTTTTGCCCATGTGTAAAGTTTTTTAAAAAAGAAAGACGGAGTCCATGAATACAGTGGAAATGGGAAAGGCTTGGAGGACAGAAGACAAAAAAAACGCATGTGTTACTACTTTCTCTTCTCCGAAAATAGAACTTTTCTCCTTTCATCATCAGCCATATTTATGCAGGGAAAGTGTTATGTATGGGCATTCGGGATGAACTTTCCTATTCCACTACTACCATATTATAATTCTCAAGAGAAAGAGTGGAAGAAAGAAGAAGAAGAAAAAAAGTATCATTTTGTGCGGAGGGAAAATAGGTGGCTGGTTGGCAGGGAAGGAAAATAAGATGCCATGGGCAGGCCACCATTCCTGCCAGAACCACAGTCAACTCATGTCTCAAAAATAACTCCTTTTCATGGAGTTCCCTTTTTTTATGCAAATCTGGTGCTTCCAGGGGCTACTCCGTGGTACAGCTCTGCTATAGCTCCACTCTCTAAAAAACGAAGATGTATGGAAATGTTGGATGTATAATGTTACTACGTCGGGTCTTTGTTAGCTTTAAAGAAAATGACTTGGCTTCTTGTGGGTGCTGCTCCTCATCTCATTTTATCCTCTGGACTCATCAGTCTCAGCCAACAAAAAAAAATTGTTTCATGTTTCCCTCCAAAAGAAAATCTTACTAACTTTCCCACTCCCCAAACCTCAAAATACCATAATTTCTTGTTCACCACCCATTTCATTTTGGATCCTGGACCATTACCACCAGAGAAGAAATGAGGGGAAACCTTTTTTTACTGAGATATTCAGAGCGAGAACGGATTTCGCAGAGTCTCACGCTCACAAGATCTGGAAAAAAGTATCTAATAAGAAAAAAAAAGGAATTAGCAGCGGAGAGTTTCCATCCAATTTCCACATTATCTCCGTCGCCAGGGAAAAAAATACTGGGAGGAGAAGGGTATAGAATGTCGATACGATAATACCATTATAATTAACTACCAACTCCGAATTTCCTTTTTCTATTTGATTTGGTTAAGCTGAAACAGGATTAATGGGAAAGTAACCCTTCCACAAGTGGAATTTATTCTTTAAATCCCAATCAACTGTTCGAGTGGCGCCAAAGCAAAGCAAAAAAAAAAGGATTTACTTTTTCCTCACTACTTCCTCTTTTCTTTTGGGGGCAGTACACAAATAATGCAGTCACTTTTATAAATGGTAGTGAATGAGAGTGTCTTCACTCTCATCCTATCCTGCAAATGTATGAAGACGGTCAAACAGAGTTGGTCACGTATTTCTGATGAAGTTATTTTATGGATGACCCCATTCCATTGTGTTTTTACGGGACTCCAAAAAAGAGACAACATAGTTTAACATTCCTCTGATCCCTTGTCTGTCTGCCAGTCGTCGTCCAGATTTGTGCAAATGTCTAACTTTGGATGGGTTTATTTTTTTGTTTATTTGTGCCGAACTTAACAAGAGTTTGATGTGAAGAGGAGTCTGTAAATATTGATGTTGATGACGTATTGGTTGATAAGCGACAGTTCCTTCATGGTTCGGTGACTACACAGCCGTGAGTCCACTTCGACCCACTGAGCACACGCGGATGAAGTAAAGTAGCTTAAGGAGGAATGTATCTGTTCAGGGATTATTTATTGAAGTGAATTAGGGTTGAGGAAGTTCATCCCAAGAAAATAGTCTTTTCCTTTTTTTTCCTATAACGTGTTCCAGGTGACTGAGCAAATCAAACCAGATTCAATACAATGAGCTGTTGTAGTATTTTTTTTTCAGAGAAAAAGAAAGAAGTAGCTCAACTCTCTTTTTTTGGAGGAGAGAACCACATAATAAAAAATCATGTTTCAGTTTCTCTCTCTTTTGAGAAAAGAAGAAAAAAAAATCAGTATTTACTGGTGGGATGGATGCGAGGAAGGAAAATGGGGGCGCCGTTGCCCACGGAAAGAAAGCAACAAGCAAGAGCTCCAGCTCTCCGCCTTGTTGATCTTTCTCTGTTGAGATAAGAAAGGAAAAGAAATTAAATACGACTTTGGTTTCCACTACTTCTTGGAGCTCCTGCGGGCACGAAAAAATGCTCGTGTATTTTTTTCTTCTAAAATTGTTTCATGAAAGTTGATGCAGGTTCTGGGACAATAAAAAACGGGATTTAATTTAGTATAAAGTAGCCCTAGTACATAAACACAATATTGTGTCCATAATATATTTTTACTCTGTCTCTCTCTCTCTTTCTTCAGAATCTGGTCAGGTTGTCAATCAAAAGATTCCATTATTATAGCTTTTTATAAAATATTTCGATGCTGTCGCTATTGGCCACAAAGTTTTTATATACAAAATGGAGATTTGACAGGCAACTCTGAATTTTATTAGTTGCAGTGTCTCTTTTCTTGTGAGAAAATAGCGATGGGTCGTGTTTAAATGTATTTTTTTTGATGGGAGCAACATAATGCCCCGTGATGTATTGTGATTAAATTAGCAATGCTTTGTTCTAATCTTCTGATAAATTTCTTGTGTCAGCGCTAATTGCAGAGTAGAGGATCCCTCGTGTCAGCTAAAAAAGTAATCTGAGTGGTTACAGGTATAATTTGGTCAGCGTCAGTGTGTTGCGAAAAAAATAGCAAAATGTATCGAGACCTCTTTGGCTCAACGAACCTACTCAAGGTTGAGCAGAACAGCTGCCTTCCAAAAAATAAATTCATTTTTGTTTCAACCAACTTGGCTTGGAGCCACCGGTCTTGTTTGAGTTGGCTCAGTTCTGCTGCAGTGCCAGCAGAAAAGTGCCCACGAATGCATCTATTTTCGATGTGTCCAATAAAAGTGAGAAAGAGTGTGAGCACACGAAAGGGATGTCTATAATGATTTTTTTGCCCTCGTCGTCTCTAGTGATGAGTGACTTGACATATGGCTCGGCTAAGTTTGACTGATTCTCTCTCACTGATTCACTTTTTCCTTGCATAATCGAATTATAATGGAACACGTCTGAAATGAGGAGCTCCAAAAATGTAGCAATTTTGGAGGAGAAGCATTGGCTACATAAAACGTGTTACTTTCGGGAGGCCAATGTAATGTCCTTTCTAACCAGAATAGGATATCGCCAAGGTGCACTTCCAGTCCTCAAAAAATGAAGTGAATCAATTCCCCAAGTATTCATACCTCACGGTTATCTCAAGTCAACCTGTTACTTACTTTTTGCATAAGGCACCACAAACGTTAACCAAAACTAAAATCAATCGAGAGAAAAAAAAACCTGTTTTGCTTGAACACACTCGTCAAAAGAATATTTTGCTTTGTTTGCCGTGTTTGTTGTTACCCAAACAAAAATTAATAATTGTCTGTTACAACGCAACTTTTTTTCTATTATATGAGATGACGCAGTAATAACTCAAATTTCGGTAATGATACAGTGTCATGTCATCATAAAAATTATGTTACATTCAAAATGAAATCAAGTCAGTTGAGCTCGCGTGCTCCCTCACGATCACACACAAAAAAAATGATAAGCACCACACAGTAATCACCAAACCGGCAATAATCCTTGTACATTAAACATATTAAATTACCATGTCATTTTGTGCGGAGTCCAACCAGTGAGATGTTAGATCACGAGTCATGATGGCACACGCCTTTATCGAAGCAATAATATTATGTTAACAAAATGAAAAATAATCAAGTTGTCTTTGGGTTATCGTACAACTTTTAAATTGCAATCAGTAAAGACAATGCACCTCGACCAGAATAAATTTGGTCCGCTCCCATTTTTTTATTTTGTATTTCATTCTATACTGTTGGCACTTCATAGTAGTTGTTGGCGAATACATATTTTTTTGTTGTTGCACCACTCATCTCCAATTATGTGTAATTATTGATCTCATAAATCTAATTAAATTGTTGGCTAGATAGTTGCTATCTTTTTTTGTGTTTTGTATAGTGTTGAATTTGCATATATGGAAATTTCACAGATAAATATCATGTTCAACTAATAACATGACACAACAGTAACATAAATTTGATTTCATCCTTTCAAAATATATGAACACTGGATTTGAGTGTTTCCCTTGAAAAAAAAAAAGTGAGGACTCTACCGGGCAGGATGAACCGGATAATGTAACTTTTTTTAGTGAGTTTCTACTATTGAATTTCCTGATTAGCCTGGCAACCATGTTTTTGTACTCTCCCAGCCACTTTTTCATTTTAATTCCTCCTCTAATCCAATCCAGACTGGTTTTTATGTATCCACGTAACTACCTGAACTCAGAGCACCACAGGGGAATTATGGAGCTGTCCTACACACTTCTGCATAATTTTCCTGGAGAGAGAAATGTGTGTAGCTGGATTAAAGATTGAGCAAAGAACTGAAAGTTGAAGCCACTGGAGACAAGGAGAAGAGCGCAGGTAGTCAGGGAGAAAAATAGAGGAAGCGAGTCGGAGTAAATTGAATGGAACAGGAGTAAATAGAGAGGAATGAGGGATTGACAGGATACAAGGATGCAGATCCATTTTCCCGAGCTTTTTTTCCCCACACAGATCTATAACGAGAGAAAAGAAGCAATTAGATTAGATTTGTTTCTGGTCTCTCCATATTTATTTTTATATCTGGAATCCTGCATCCTGGAAGAAATATTTGCAGAGATAAAAAAAATATATGTTCTGGAGTAGTTTTTTTAAAGGTGTGGAAACCTGGCCATAAGGTAATATATCACTAGATAAAAAAAATAAACAGCAATAATACCCTCCCGATAAGAATAATTGAACTGGTCGAAAGAGAGAGAGAGAAAGGGAAAAAAATCTCCAGGAAAACAGAGACACCAGATAAGAATCTTGTCTCTCATCTTCACCTTTTATTTTTGTTGGCGTGCCTCCATCCTCCAGTTCCTCTCTCGCTTTTGACTAATGTAATGTGCTGGGAGATAAAATTACATACCATTTCTCCCCGTCCCTGGCTCTTCATTTACCTGTGATAGATAAGGCATAAAAAGTAGGCTAAAAAAATACATAAGTGGTAAAATGAAGAGTATCCGAGGTGGCAAAGGGAGATAACGTGGGAGAGGGAGTGTTTTCACAAAAAGCGAAATGTAATATCTACTGGGATGATAGGAGCGATGGTGATGTGTTACCCGGGCTCACCACCAGACTTCCAACCAATACCACTTTCCTCTTTCGCAATCATGCCTGCCTGCGAAACAAGAATATTGTGTGTCGACAAAAAAAAATCTACACACACACACACACCTCAGCCAAGAGCTCACAAGACCCGTGGAGAAAAAAGAAAGAAATAGAATGGACACAGACAATGAAGTGAGTGAGTTGTGAACACAACACCATGCTTTTCACCTATTACCTGGATATTCTTTCCCTTCCGAGAAGAGTTTTCACACAGTCAGAGAGAAAGAATCGATGAAGAGAAATGTCTTTTTCCATCTTGTTTCATTATTTCCTTTTTTTATATATCCTTTTCCTCTTCACTAAAAAATAAGGGGAAAAGCTCTTCGCTGGAAAGAAAGAGGGAAAAAAGGCTCTTTGGCAATAATTCTCTTTTTTTGTCTCTATCTTTTCCTCGCGCTCCATCTCCCATTTTCCCGTGTAGAAAACCTTGTCTGCCTGATAGAATGTATTGTCTCTCTGGATTTTTTTTTGTCTCATTTTATTATAGTTATGAATCCAGTCATGGGGCTATATACGGGTGGATGGGTATTCCCATGTTCGATTTTTTTTTCTTGGGCACGAAAAAAATATTCTATTTTTGTACCGAGGAGAGCACACACACCCGACAATTATATTTGTGTGTGGCTTATATTTCAAACGACGAAAAAAAAACACAGACAAAAAAATGTAGGGGATAGTGGTGCCATGCTTATCTTCTGGTGTGTGGTAGAAGTATAGTGACAATAATCGTGCTGCTCGTGGTGGTAATTATCACGATGCTACTCAACTGTGATGAGGCTTGGCCACAAAAAAAAAAATGTAGGGGATAGTGGTGCCATGCTTATCTTCTGGTGTGTGGTAGAAGTATAGTGACAATAATCGTGCTGCTCGTGGTGGTAATGATCACGATGCTACTCAACTGTGATGAGGCTTGGCCACAAAAAAAATATTTCTTGTCAATACTTTTTTTATTACCACGGTCTCGGGGATAAAGTTGGTTGCGTCTCAGACAAGATGAGGACAAGGGTATAATCATGGAAGTGGCTTAGCCAGAAAAAAAAAGAACACAACTACTTTGTCTCATCCAAACTCACCATTTCCTTATGTTCCTTTCTTTTACTTTTTCCCCCCGTTCAATTTTTGGTTCACTTCACCACGATCCGGGAGAAGACGTGCTTCCATTTTTTATTGTTATTATTATTGCCTCTACACGCCTCCACTTAGTGGTGCATTTTTTTTTTTGCTGGGGCTACAAAAAATGGTAAAAAGTTTACTCTTCTTCTGAGCTAACAAAGTTGATGATCAATAATAATTGTAATTTAATGGGCAAAGACGAAGGGGTGCGCACCGGAGACAGTTTTTTTTCTTTTTCGCCAAAAAAAATATATTGCAAGTTGTTCTGGTTGGAGAACTTTTTTTATACCGAAAAAGTGGATGAGAAATATGAGCACACTGGCGGCGGCAGAAAAAAAAATCCATGTGGTAATCAAGCTCATTGGCTTCTTCCAGTTGGCTTGTGGTTCTTTCCAGAGTGAAGCAAGCAGATGTGATGAATGATACATTTCTGGAGCACATCAATTAATCTCAATGCACCACCGAGAGACATATTATATAGCGACCTTTTTTTTTCGAAAAAAAAAAAGAAACTGGAGTATGGAATCCTCTCCCTTTGTTTTCTGAACACAGAAGTTTGTAACACATAAATACTTCTACAACAAAAAACTGTAGAAAACAAAATCTGGAACTCAACTAAAAAATTAACGCAAATAACATTACTCTACATTGCTCCATTTTTTTTGGTCGTATGGGCAGTTTTTGTCTAGGCATTGTTCTCATTTCACCATTTACGATCGTCTCTTGTGGTCATCTTGGTTTGTCGATAATGTAGTTTCACTTTGACATTTTCCCCCAAACCACTAAAATTCTTTCCTGGCTGTCTTCATTTTTTTATGGGAAAGGAATCCTTCGCTGTCATTCTCATCTTCTTGTTTCCCTCTGTGTTTGTGTCTGTGTGTGCAACTATATAGATGACTCAGTGTACTTTTCGGATGGAAGATAATAATTTTTAATTGATTGCTTTTCCCTTGCTCTCCTTTTCTTTTCCCCTGAAAAAAAGTTTATTTTTTTGCACAAAAAAATATAAAAAGGTAAGATCTTCTTCCTACCTTTCCCCCCAACTTATCACTAATAAAAAGGAATGTGTTGGAGGAGCAAGCAAAAAAAAGTTCGTAACAATAAAATCCCCTTTCACTCTCTTTCCTGGAAAGGGAAACGTGTGTGTGTGGAGGAAAATTGCTGAGCATTGTGCATATTAGATTGCCTCTTCTATGAGGTGAAAGCAACTTATAAAGTATTGACGTTGTCTCTAAGGGAAAAATATAAGGAAATGGTAATTGGTGTAATAACAGTAAAAAACAAAAGTTACTTTTTTTTTGGGTTGACTTGCTCCTTTATTGGTTGGTGTGTTTGTGTGTGTGTGCACCACTCACTCACACACAGCATCATATATACCACGAGCTCCCATTATCATCAAAAATCATGCTGTGATGTAATGGGGAAGGAGGGAAGAAAATGATCAAATAGGTTTTTATACCCATTACGTCCAACATAAAAAACACACTTGTCAATATCCCGCTCTTTTTAGCAAGAACCGATAAGCAAGTCGTCTCCGTCTCCTCAGCAAATGGAGGTGATGTGTGCATTCAATTTTCTGGAATATTTTTTCCTAGTTCATATTTTTTTGAGACATTTTGCGTGTTCGAGCTTTATTTTTTTTGGTTTATTGGTGAGTTGTACAAGCCACCAGATAGAAAAAACAAGAATTTAAACAACATTGATGATATTGTTAGAGGGAAAAAGTAAAAGAAAGGAACATAAGGAAATGGTGAGTTTGGATGAGACAAAGTAGTTGTGTTCTTTTTTTTTCNGAAAAAACAAGAATTTAAACAACATTGATGATATTGTTAGAGGGATTTTGGCACTTTGCAAAAAAATTGCATCCGTAAAGTTCACATGTTTTATTAGAAACAAGGCCATAATATCGTGCGCCAATAAAAGAGGGGTACATTATGCTGTTGCTGAGAGAGAGAGAGCAAGCTGCCGGCCGTCCATTTTTTCCCCTTCTCTGACATTTTCTACAAGGATGACGATGAGGAAAATGGATGTTTGTGAAAGAATAAAATTATTATATTCTTCTTCGGAAGGGAAGTGGAAAACATGATTGTAGTGGGACTAATACTTCATTCCTCACAAAATACATCACAACAGAAATTCAATTCCACTTGTGTTTCCTTCCTCATTTCTCTTTCAACTTTAAAAAAACAAAAAGTGGAAAGGGGAAACAGTTAATTTCCTGTGAAGGTGAAAAAAAAAACAAAGTTGTGTGCAAAAAAAACAAGATTTTTTTGCGAAACACTTTTCGCAAAAGTTTTTTCTTCCTTTTCACAGAAAATATATATAATCGTTTCAAAACTACAAAAGATTCCCATATTACAAGGAATGAACTACTTAATCAGACGAGAAGAGGGGAAAACACTTCATT
The DNA here is from genome assembly GCA_027744215.1 of Troglopedetes dispersus. Taxonomy (NCBI): domain Eukaryota; kingdom Metazoa; phylum Arthropoda; class Collembola; order Entomobryomorpha; family Paronellidae; genus Troglopedetes; species Troglopedetes dispersus. The sequence goes on from JAHZNF010001983.1 coordinate 22,717, forward strand.
GTATATTTTCATTCCACTTGCTCTCCATTTGTTTTACAGTTGACAGGCTTACGTGAGGAAGAAGAAAAAAAAAGTTGATACTTTTTTTGATTTATCACTGTCATTATTCCTTCTTATGAAAATCAGATGGAAAGTTGTTATTATTCCAAAAAAAAAAAGTTTTGTCTGTGTGAATAGAGTAGAGTAGAGTGAATATTATGAAATCACTTCTTTTTGGTGCAGCTCGTCGTTGAAGTGGAAGTTGGAGAGAGAGAGAGTAATGTGGTGTATGCCTTGTTCCCAACTTTTTTTTGTACACAGCTCAAGTGTTTCTATCTGAATGGACACATGCTCAAATACATAACATTCTCGTTTCAAACTTTTTATTTCCAAAGAAGAAGACCTTACAAGTTTTTGACTTAACAATTCTATTTAGAAGGACTTGTGCAGCAAAGCAGCTTTTTAGTATATTTTTTTTTCTTTGCTCAGAGAAGCGTCATTCAAAACATGGTTCGTTCAACTTGTCTTTTGATTCCTTTGTTGTTTCTCATTTGATCATGAGCTCTTCAAAGAGGAAATATCCAGCGGAAGTTTTCCTTTTGAGTTCCCATCTCTTTTCCTTGTCCAATTCGGATGAATTCACGTACATTTCCCTTCTCAAGTGGCAGCAGCAGCAGCCCCGTCCTTACGTAACAAGATTTCCCCAGGAAAAAAAATAAAGCATATAAGCAGCGCTTTTCTGACATTGTCAGTGTCCCATCAAATTGGCCTATTATCCAAGATATTGAATTGTAAATGTACACGCGCAACTTTTTTTTTTCGCTCCGCGCTTCTCTTCCGCTTCTCTTTCATTATCGCACCATCAGTCGACAATTTTTTTTTCTTTCCTCGGAGCGTTTTTTTATTAGAGACATAAGCCTGAGAGAGAAGAAAAAAAATAGCATAAAACTTGTTAGCTCAGCAGATCCTCTCATATATTTCCATTTATGCTAGTTTCCCTCGTCATTCAACCATTTTTTTTTGTGCGAGCAGAGTAGTAGTGCCTGACGATCAGTTGACTCGCTTTTAATAAACGTTTTTTTTTCGAGAGGGAATTGTTCCATTGCCCGAAAAAAATGAAAGGAGGTACATATGCAAATTAGTTTGATGACATGAATGGCACATTGGAGGCGTTAATGGTGCTTTCTATTTTTTTTCCTGGAAAGAAAAACTTTCTATTTTCTCAATGAACAACACTTCCTCCCAAAAAAAAACTCTTCACTAAACTCTCTCTCTCTCTGCTCTCCATCAAGCCCATTCAGGGCCACACAATGTACTTGGCTGATAACAAGGAAAAACTTTTTTTGGGGGGCATTTTGGAAAGTCAAGTAGGATTTGGGATATAACCTCGAATATATTTTTTTCTCTCATGGACTGAAGCAGGTGGTATTGATTCCACTTTTCCCCCATGTTTACATGTCACCTTCCCGTGTTCTGAGTGTCGCACACTTTAATATGATTTATTCTCATGTCGTAATTTCCCATCTTCCTGTCGTGTATTTACACATATCCGTGTACACTTTCTTCTTGAATGGTGTGCTATATTATTATTATTATGGTAATTTTTTGTGCCACTTAAATTTTTTTTTGAAGAACTCACTCCTTTCCTTGATCTCCGAAGAGATGTCATGTTCGATGATCAGTGTAAGCAGCAAGCATTATAGCGGAAGGATTCCTCGTTTAAAAAATGTATCCATCATGAAGCTGTTACCCGAACGAAAAAAAAATTAACAACGCTAAAAAAAAAGTTTCGAGAGAGCATGTTTTGTTGATACGACGAACGAGAGGAGCATGTTTTTCAAGCAGGCTCTCTCTCTCACCCGAAAATTTCGTGAAAAACTTTTTCTTTTCGGAGAGCTGTGTGCCTCTACTACTTTGTTTCACACATGTTCGGATAATCCTTTTCGTTGGAGGGAAACATATGGACTCACTTAATAAAAATATTTAGGCATGTTTAACACTTCTCATATTTACACAAATCCGCCAACTATGTTGATAGGATGATGTCATAACTGTTGTTGCGTGTGTGCGCAAAATATATAACATGTGAAACTAGGAAGACCTACTTCTGCCAGACTTCCCGTATCATATCACTTTTTATATAAACATTTCTGTCGAGATAATTTTTTTGAGGAGTAATTTTTTTTAAAAAAAAAGAAAGACGGTTTTTTCAAGTCTTCAGTTTTCCTTTTAAAATGTTGGGATTGAAAAGCTCTGATTACAGCTCGATTACATTCGTCTGCTGTGAAGTGGAGACCACAGTTTAGTTCATTCATGGTAATCTTATCATCTTCATGGGCTCGTGAAAGAGTTTAGTAAAGTCTTGTAGAGACTATGAGGTGCGCAGACAACTGTGTACATTATTTATGTGCGTCTCAAATTTCAGATTACTGATCAATTCCGCAATTTGTTAAACCACACTTTAAAGTATAGCCAAATATTTAGCCAAATACCGTGAAACCAAAATAGATAGGGTTACCTCCTTCGAAGGTTAAGATGATTTAGAAGAGTTCGAAGTGTAATGAAGTAACGGAGGGACGGCGAGAGATTGAAAACATAAGTACCGCGTACGTACATAAGTTGTGATCCTAATAATGACGACGACAGATGATGATCACAATTCTACCAAGTGGTGGGGCACTATTAGAGAGGTTGTTATTTTTATTGCGAGGATGCTTCGACAAGACGGAGAGAATTGTAAATGATGATGGTTCCGCGGAGATTAAAAATCGGCGAATAAAATCTGACTGCTTTGGTCATGTATAATGATGAATACTTATTCCTCATCCACTTATCCATCCCCTTCATCCATAAATTCGATCGAGACCAGCACTGTTCTCTCCCAAAACTTTCGTCTTATCGAGAATCTTGTTTCCTTAGAGTTGGATACGTACACACAGACGGATAGACACACACATGTAAATTGGACAGAAAAACAATTCCCGAGATGTATTTTTTATTTCTTTAAAGTAATAATGATGAAACGTGTGTGTGCATGCCAATGATTATAGGTTCTTAATGCTGGTCTCTTCATTAGAATCATTCCAACTTTAAATTTCATTCCGTCTATCATTCCCATCCATATTTTTTTCGGCAAGATAAAAAAAGACATAATAAAAAAAGCTTCTTGTCCTGCCTTTCTTTTTTTTCAATTTGACGAGACAGAAGGAGTACATCGGAGCTTGCACAAATTATCGTCATCATGTGTCCGTATCTCTTTTTTCTGGTGCGTGCGTGTGGCGATGAATACAACGATAAAAGACAAAATATTTATACTTGTGGAGATGTGCAGAAAATTTTGAGAATCCCTCTAAAAAAAAGAAACATTTTGTGGAAAGCTTTGCTTATGCACACTCACAGTTTCCAAAATAAAAAGTCTTATGCATATTCACTTTTTTTAAGGATTCATTTTCCTTTGCCGCTCGCCTCCTTCCCTGATTATTTTTTATTTAAGAAGAAAGAAGAGAGAAAATGA
>JAHZNF010001984.1:0-15064 GCA_027744215.1 Troglopedetes dispersus
ATTCCAACAACACATTCCATCAGCAGAATAATACGCATTTACAGCAGCAGCAGCAACAACAACAACAACAACAGCAGCAGGTGCAAATGGGAGCAAGTGGAGGTAGTGGTGGCGGAGGCAGCGGAGTTGACTCCAATTCAATTTTACTGCGCCATGGAGGTGTAGCTGTTCTTCCGCATCACATTGCAACATTGTCTGGAGGTGGCGGCGGAGCATTCATGATTCCTGCCGGTGGTTCGGCAGGCTCTATGAGCTCCACCCCTACTACCCCAAGAAGAATTACAACTCTTACCAGGAAGACCCCGAAGCATAACAAGCGATTCCGAGTGATAGTAAACTCATCCCAACTCTGTATGGATGAGGAGTTTTTGAAATACTTCTTTTCCAATTTTTTTACTGGATCAGAGAAAAGTGTACTACCTGTAATTTGTCGGAAATGGAGAGATGTGACGTACGCAATGGGAAGATCTTTTTGGGGTGATCTCGTCCCCGTTCTGAACTGTAAGGAGCTTCGTGGCATCAGGGCTGACTTGAACGCAGGCATTCGCAGGAGATTTTATGGAGGGCTTATCAAAAGAGGGTAAGCATGTTTTCCTTGATTGCTGGTGTTTCATTTAAGACGTAGTAGTACAGTACATACCTACTATATATACATATAACAGGAACTTTTACGGTTCTGTAGACTCAATAAATAAATACCCAGGCGAAAATACATTAACTATAATAAAAGAAAGTTTACAGGCGGTTTTGTAGAATTAGATCAACTGAAGATTAATGTGATACCTATGTATAGCTCATATATCACCCATCACCATTACCAAAATGTGGGTTTATAAGCGTAGCATCTTACCATGATTGCCGAAAAAGATAAAACAGCGGCGAAGAAATCTACCTGACAAAAACAAAATCCTCCGGTCCCACTGACGTTATTATTCCCTGCGGGTTATTTTTGCACCGAGCCGCCTCCACTTTTCCCCTCTTAAAGAACCTTGTAATGTTTTTAAATATGAAAACTTTTCACGGAGAGGGTAAAAGTATCCAGGTATTACAGATTACTACCTCGTTACCTCCAGCTTTCCTTCTTCCGTTCTCTCGAACCTCAAGTAACAGGCCACTTTCTACTCTTTTACGTGGATATAATACTGCACCTTTTATATTATTAATGTGGCATACGGTCTTCTTATTCTCTTAAGCACTTTTCAAAGAGAAAGGGGGAAGGAATGGACCTCTCAGAAATACTTTAATGGTTATTGTGGAGTGATGAAAGGTACATACGTAATACCATGATGGCAAGATCATCACTCTGCTTTAGCCGGGGCAAAAGAGGCTTCACTTACTTGTGAAAATAAAAGGCGAGGTAGAGGGACAGTGACAGAGTTCACGAAAGATCGCCTAGAAGAGAGTCAGCCTCTTCTGAGAAAAGGGATTATTTTTGGTATTTTGAGAAGGCGGCATTTTGTTTGACAGGATTCTTAGGAAAAAGTATATTTTTGTAATAATAATGTTTGCTGTTGTAACCTTCCAGATAGGTAGGCATTTCTCAACACCACTACTGAAAAATCATCATCCGACAATGTAGCTACCCCATGAAAATATTTGAGTACTCTTGCCATGAATGAAAAAATGGGCCACAGTATTAGTGCAGGAGCAAGGAAACTTCTTTGTGCAAAAATTAATTTCCTTTACAATGTCGGGGGAAAATGTCTCGGTATGGAGAAATTTATAGCGATGGTAGTATAGTAGTACCACAGAGTTTTTTCCCAGATCGTCCTTGCCGCTGACCTTATTTCATACGCCTACGGACACTGCGAAAGAAAGGAACTCAAAGGGGAGATGAGTGTTTTTTATTGTGTAGGAGAAATAACAAAGTACCCAACAACTTTTTCACTACGGTATTAGGAAATTAATGTTGCAACTTAAATATACGTTCCAAGTGTACTAATTATGTCCATTTCTTTATACAGGTTCGCAAGCCTTAAGCTGAATTCTGCAACAGATGATGATGCTGAAGATGTGATTATAGATTATCCACTATCCACAGGTGATAATAAATAAAAATATTCAAATATTTTTGTTCAAAATATTCACTATCCACAGGTTCGTAATTTCTGTCAGTAGGAGTAAAAAGATAGGTTGCACGGGACTGCAGAGAAGTTGCAGTTTATATAATTTAACTATTCATGATCCACAGGGAGCCGCACTTGTCGAGTCGCTGAAAATTTGTTCGTCGAGTCTCACGGACAAAGCTTTATTCAACCTTTTGGACCATTTGCAGAATCTCCAGGAGTTGGAGTTGTCTAGTTGTAATGAGGTAACGGAGGATGGCTTGAATGCAGCTCTCCCAAAGAAACTCCGCCGTTTGGTAATTTCTTCCCTTTACTTTATCGCACTTAATTTATTGTAACAGCTTGTTACATATAACCTGGATTACATACAATTTATTACCTTTTGACTACACACAGGTAATATCTGATTGTATCCACGTTGCTGATGTGACCGTGTCCTTCCTAGCGTCTAACCTGATTTGCTTGAATTCATTGGAGATTCAGGTATGAACTTTTAGTGTATATCTATTATTATGTATTCATGGGTCTATCGTATAAAATCATATTATTACCATTCATCATGCGACGTTGTGAATAAACTGCCACCAGTGAGTGTTCCAAGCTCATTGAATTCATGACATTTTTACAGTTGTATTGTCTCTTCAATGTTACGGCAATGTCACGCCATGATTTTCCCTCAGCCCTTGTGTCTTTTTTACATGCATTTTTATATTCTACTTCTGCTGAGCTCCTCTTTTTGCAATTACACAACCAGTGTGTGTACTACTACAACAGGCTGGTGGTGAGCCGCACGCCAAATAATGAGCACGCATATCCGACGTCTCACGAAAACCCGTATCTGTTGTACTGGTGTGGTAATAACTTCTTTCAATAATAATTTTGTCAGCTTCTTCTATTGTCTGAGGCATATGTTTGTACCTCCAGTATTATATTACCCGATATTAACCATAGCCTATCCCCACACCGAGCTTAAAAATAGACAAAAATAGAAAAAATAAACCTTGCCAGAAAAAGTACCTGTACATATAGGTGCGCATTTATCAGAATGCTGATGTGGACAATATCCTTTCATGGTGGATGGGAGAAAAGTTTTTTTCGATGGGCATAGGCTTTAATTCTCAAAGCCCAACGTTATTAAATACACATCTCCTTCATTCGAGAAACAAACAGTTCATATAATGTTAGTTGTAATGATTATGGGGCAATTGGACGGATCTTGGGAGGGCCATAATATGCTCGACAATAAACACGTACATGCACTGGTAAACAAGAGAACAGACAACGAGAAAGGTAACAGACGTGTACCACTTCAAATATCGGCGACAGAGCAGTCAGCAAATACAATGAAGAGAGAAAGAAAATGGGACTCATGGAATATCAAACTTTCGTCTGTCTTCCTAAAATATAAGTTAGGATGTGTGTAAAAAGTGGACGGAAAACGCTGCAGGTGGTCTCTATCTTTTCCTTGTTTCTGCTGTTGCCTTATAGAACATTCTCATGTCACAGATGGGAAATATAGCACTAGAAACGACACAGCTTACTTTTTCGCTATATTCATATTGTTTTTTCTCGAGTCAACTTTTCGCTTTATCAGTGCTGTCATTGCGTTACGTGCTAAAACTTTTCAACTAAAAATGGGAACCGACATGCATCGTAAAAGCAAGCAACATGTCGGGAATCACCAAGATTCTTTCTTGTTTCTGGGTTCGTGTGCACATTACCGACTCTGCGTATCTTCCCATGAATAGTCCTTTGCAATAATAAGACTTTATGACTTGTCGCTTTCCTTAACTGGGGAAACTTCACAGATGCATTTTATTTATATAACGGGCTGTGTTCGTTCACACACTCACACACACACACACACACTGATATTCCCGAAGTGAATAGATGCTCAACCAGTCGCTCTCGAACACCCACTCAAATTTATAATGGGAATGGAAATGTCATGTGATATAAGTGGAAAGGGCTCTATGTGCAATCCATTTGGTATTCTGTTAGACCAAGAGGAAAACTTTCTCGCCAGGTTTTGACTGTGGGACTCGATTTGGCACTTCGCCGCTTCATTTCTCTCTTCTAAACCACATGTCTGTAAACCAATTAGTTGTGATAATTTCACCAGAAAAGGACTCATCCGCCACGTCCACTGAAGATACATGCGGCACTGGTAGGTTTTTGATCTGTGTGGTTGTACTTCACATTTCATTCGCCGCAACAGTTGTTGTGACAGCTTCCATTTTTGCTGGACTCACAGATACGAGACTTATAATTATGCAATTTGACTTGGCCTTTGATGCTGAAAGGAATCTCTGACTGCCTAATACTGCTGTAGCCTTCGGGTGGTATTTTTGCACGCATATCTCATTTATTTTTTCATTAAAATTCTGAATCTATTTTAAAAAAAGTTATCAGACACAGAAAGAAAAAGCATTTTAGCAACTTGGAGTGAGTAACTTCCTTTATTGCATCTGAACCGGAAAAATTGACATGCTTGAGATTGTCAATTCCTTTTCATGAGAAAGCTATCAAACTTCATTCGCCGCTTCATTTCTCTCTTCTAAACCACATGTCTGTAAACCAATTAATTGTGATAATTTCACCAGAAAGGGACTCATCCGCCACGTCCACTGAAGATACTTGCGGCACTGGTAGGTTTTTGATCTGTTTGATCACATTTCATTCGCCGCAACAGTTGTTGTGACAGCTTCCATTTTTGCTGGACATACGAGACTCATAATTATGTAATTTGACTTGGCCTTTAATGCTGAAAGGAATCTCTGACTGCCTAATACTGCTGTAGCCTTCATGTGGTATGTTTGCACGCATATCTCATTTATTTTTTCATTAAAATTCTGAATCTATTTTTTTAAAAGTTATCAGACATAGAAAGAAAAAGCATTTTAGCAACTTGGAGTGAGTAACTTCCTTTATTGCATCTGAACCGGAAAAATTGACATGCTTGAGATTGTCAATTCCTTTTCATGAGAAAGCTATCAAACTTCTGCCATTCTGAAAGAAAAGAGTGATGAGAAAAAGATCGGAGCAGTCAACTGTTAAAGAAAGCACGATGCATGAAAACAACAAGATAGACAAGGAAAGGCGTAAGGTGTATGTCTCCCTCACGATGCATACTCTCTAGTCCCCTTTTAAAAAAGTTTGACAAATTCAAGAGTTGCAGACAACCGAGTAAGTACCTTTTACTGCTTCAAGTACTACATCCAAGTGGTTCGTTTCCTACCGTTTCCTTTAACTCCGTCATATTATTATTATCATTGTTATGTGCTTAACAATTTTACTTTGTATTTCCAACGTCACGAGGAATTCTTCTTTTGTGAAACGTACATTTTCCGGGCAGTTTGGGTGAAGGACTCTTCAAGTTTAGTATACATTCAGAGTTAAAGGAGGAAATGGAACAAAGAAAAATAGGTATTACCTTTTCTCTGCGCTATACTTCTCTTGAGAGAAGCGAGAACGCCACACAACATTGGGCGTGCGACACATATGCATACTAATGTAATAGTTGCCTTTTTCCAAGCACTTTTCATGAAGCAATTGAAGAATATTTCTTTCTACGTCCTCAGATAACTCAAATTTCATGGCTTTTACAGCCATGAAAGGAGAAAATTTGAGATCTCACCATTTTCCCTTTCTCGTCTTCCCCGCTTCTTTACAGTTAGGTAAAAAGTTACATTGCTTCCCTCGTGCTTCACCCAGCCAGTATCCTCTCTTGTGGTCAGCATTATTGAATTTTTCTTTTGGTAAGTTCATAAGTTTCCGAATTGACTTTTATGGAAAAGGGTTGTGTCTAACGAGGCTCGATTTTGGAAGGATGTGCTGAATGGTCAGGAGTGATGCTTGTTAGCAATACCAGTTTTTTCGGTCAGACGCACATGAGCATCAGGAAAGGTATTCGTTTGCGGTTGTTTATTCCCTGTCTTATTTTCCACTCTTTTCCATTTATATTTAGTTCTCAGGGAAATTACACCATTCTTCATTGCCTAGTTGAAGATGGAACAGGAAGATGACGAATTGCTCAGAACGAAGATCTTGTCTTCCTTCCCTTTTCCGTGCATGGTTTTCTTACTTCTCTTTCACCAAAAAGAAGCAATAGACAGGCAGTCAGTCAGGCTGGCATCTTGCTCACTTTTCTCCATCCCTCAACCCACCAATCCTTTGCCAATAAAAAGTCTGAGTTTTCCTTCCAGATAAAAAAAGTTGAAGGAAATAAGCAGTGCAGGCTTCGTGGTGTTTCCTTCGCTCTTTTGTTGAATCTGACGCGGAGAGGAAATGTTTACGTGGCGTTTAAAGTCTTATTACTTACTTACTTTCTCGCTTTTCTCGCCACACAGCCAACTTAACTAGCTTTCTATGACCAAACCGCGTTTTTTTCAACCAATTTCGAGTTCGTCTCCTTCTAATAAGAGCGTTCATATAAGAAATTGAGTGGTGCAAGGGCAGGCAACATGCAACCAACACAAGGGAAAAAATAGGATGGCATTATTACTTTCTCTTGAGTGAAAAAACTTTATTGCTCCCAACATTTTTCGCTGATAGTGAAGGAAGATTCCAGTTTTTTGTTTCTGGTGGTGGCACCATATACGCTATAGTATGATTTCAAGGTTTTTGGACGATGGAAAAGATTATGATTACTTTCTTCTATGTTTATAGAGAGTTTGAAAAGGTAGTTAAGTATGTTCCCTTTATTTTTCTCTAAAAGTTGAAATGAAGCAGAAAATGTGAGTATGGAGGGAAAGTAAGTGACTATTAGGAATATTGTGGGGAGCGGTTTTTTAGTGTCTTCCCAACTGCTTAGCATCTAAAGGATTGTGGTATCTCACAAAGTGTCCTCACGGTGCCTATTTCTTTACCAGAGCTGTATCTACATATATATACTCATGGTTTCATTGAATCACAATTTATTCACTCACTAAAAGCTTGGGAGGAAGTCTGCTTCGTCTCCTTAAACACCGTGAAAGAAAGCAATGTTATACTACTTTCTTTCTGCTCACATTGGAATTATTGTAACATGGTAGTAACGAACTGGTAAAAGTGAAACAGCAAAAATACTTGTATAAGAAGAACTTAATATTATGTTATTAAGAAATACGACAACGGTGGTATACATCTGCACGGGAAATTTAATAAGGTGTGCCACGCAGTTACCGAAAAAGTAGATCTATTTACAGGAATAGGCCACAAAGCTTGCCAAGCATCGTTCAAACGATCCAAGGACAACAGTAAAAGGAAAGACTATAACACGAGCTATAGGTAGCTCGATTCAGAGTACACGTTCATTTTCCATACTATGCACATAATAATAATAAATAAAATTGTGCCACAAAATGGGTAAACAAGTTGAGCATTCTGTACTAAAACTCACACAAGAGAAGAACCGTCTTCGGTTCGGCATGTTACCATTGCCATGATGGAAGGCAACATTAATAATTATTATTCATTGCGGGACAACGGGAGACGAGAAATAAAAATGAATCTTCAAACAAGAAGAATCAAATTTGAAAAAGGAAACGAAGTCAATAAAGAAAATTGATGTGCATGCTTAGTGTACATATCAGAGTCGACGGATAGAGAAGTATCCGTGAAGCGAATCAAGGTCCTTTCATTTGTCGTCTCCCTCATGCGTCTTTGATGCTGGTGAAAACAACGTGGGCTGCTTTTTAAACTCATTTAAAACCCAATAAAGACATCCGCTGTCCTCGGAGAATTTTGCTAATAAAATGTAAACATTGATGGTGATTGATGTTGTAAATGTGATAAAACAGCCAGAAGCACTAAAACTGGAGCAATCTATTATAAAACGTTATAAGAAAATGTTTGTTACGAACGTATTCATCTTAAATACCTAGCCATTCTTTAGAATATTCTTTTTTCGAGAGTATCCATCTTCGAACATTTAACGAAGTTATACAGCTGCCGACAGAAAAGTCTATGGGAAAAAGAAACGGGGCACGCTAACCAAAAATTCTTATTACAAGCATTCAGGATTGAAATTCTTCATAATTCATAACATTACTCTTGACATGAACTTATTTAGACTACCAAGATACATCTCATGTCACCGACAAGAATCCATGTTGGACGAGATCTGAATAATATATGTATAGGTTATTATGAATTCGCTGATACTTTCACGTCCAGAATCCGTAGTCTCAAGTTGAATAATGCACATACACACGGTACACAGTTTGTGTATAGACCACACCATTCAGGATTATCGTTTGCGTAGTTTTTTCATTTACCACATTTCAACTTGTTCTTCCCCTACATACTTGGATTTGGTTGTTGTTGTTGGAAGGTGTAACGTAATAGGAGACATGACTTTTCCCTTTGATACGGCTCTAAAATAAGAACAAGTCGATGACGTCGATAGCATTGTGCTCGGACTGGATGCACCAGCCAGCGTAATAAGTTTTGAAGGAAACTTATATTTGACAAGGCTTTTGTTGTTTAGTTTCTCGGGCGAAAGGTTGTCTGCCTGGGTATAGCAATAATACAGCAGTGTATCCAAAAAATAATCTGCTAAGCTAATCTTCCGTTGTCACCATCAGAAATCCTCCAGACAGAGAAAGCATTCACAGTAGAGAATACTCAACCCAGGGAAAAGTAAACCAGATGACGTTTTTAACCCAACGAGCATAATATAATAATAGTATGTAAATTTATTTCACCATCCGTAACGCTAGACATCGTTTTCACTGTGTCTCTATAGATCGACCTACTTACTTGTACCAACCAGACTTCCATATTCATTAATATGAGGATTATATGGGTAGTTGACGTTACATGCTTACCGGAACAAGAAGACTCACGTCAGTTGTGATGCTTGTTTACTTTAGGATTTATTTGCTCCCATATCATGAGACATACTTCAGTGGATTGGGATGGTTGAGTTGTCGTTTAGTCAGATGGACTATATCCGTAGTCCGGTACACGTACATAATTTTCAAGATAAATTGGTACTCCTCGTGGCACGGCGAGAGTCTGATTGAGAACACCTACCTGGTCATATCACAAATGTAACAAGTGACTTTAGAAAGGAGAAAATAAACTTAAACAACCTGATAAGAATGGTATTTATATCTATATTGCACAAAACATAGTTCGAAAGGGGCCTGTAATAATCCAAAGGTTTCATCGGGAAAGTAAAGGTGAGCTCATTTGCTCTTTTGCTTCTTTCACATGCCAGTGGTAATGCCAGCATAACATGTATATCTATCTACAGGGCGATTTAGAACGAGATCAACAATCGACGAAGACTAAAGAGAATGAAATAATATTAATACTATGGTTGTATTATCTGAATTCACAAGAAAGAAAGTGAACCTGTCGAAGCACTCAGCACTTGGGGTAAATTAGAACAAAGGAAAGTTCATGTCATATGTAAGATATATTAGCATTAGCACATAAATCGCATAAATCCTGGTTCCTGTCCACTAATCCTATTAGTGATTATCGAAATAAATTTTATAACGCCTCTACATGTCATATTGAAGCTTCAGAAGAAAACTCTTTATGAATAAAAATTAGGATCAGCTTTTACAAACGTGATTCTTAAAATCGAATGTATTTTGAAACAAGGGAAAAGATAACATTTTAAAGCTTATTCAGAGCGATCATGTTTTCAATCTGTGAAACATAAAAGCTGGTAAAGTTACAGAATAATGCGATGCTGTTCCAACCTTCCGATGGGAAAATCTCCAGTTTGCATTTATGTCGTCACAAGTACAAGTAAGTTCAAAGGAGGATTTGCTTTACGTTATTTCCTGGCCCATAATAGTCGCCCACAGTTGAATGCCTATTAATAATAAAGGCAGTTTCCATTGAAAGTCAAAGGTGTTGAGATTATGCTTCACTTTTAGGGTAGTTCATGCAACATGAAAAATCTAATGTCTTAAGTTTGCATATGCACTGACTAATGGTGTCTAAAATAAACGGATTTGTGGAAATCGTCACAGTATTTCGTTTGATTATTTCATGATGCGACATTGATCGAGCCAGAAAAAGTAGCAGCATTTTTAAAATAAAACCCAAAGAAAGAAAAATTCACAAGTAACTAAAAACAATCACAAGAAAAATCTCACCACCGACCAAACCAGCGTTTGAAGTTCTCTAAAAACATTCAGTTCAAATGTGAAACAAGCATTTCCTTGTCGCGATATTTGAGCGCTTAGAATGCAATAAAGTAACGAAATGAAGGAACTAAGGAACCACAAAGTTGAAGCACAATTCTCCATTCTCCTGAACGACAATAATAATTCAGGGAACTAGGAGTGTAATCGGTGAACAGTCTCTTTTTCATGATTGTCACGATAAGAAAATTATTAATTTCGCAGCAACAGAAGCACAATACACAATTCCACATAAAATAATGTGAATTTCAGTAGGTTTGAAAGATAATGTTATTTTAATAAGTGCTTAGAACTCTTTAACAAAACCAAGGCTAAATCATTAGACCCATTGTAATGTCCTTAGAGGTTATACAATTTATACATCTTCAACGTGGACACGACGCGGTTAGACCTCTGATGCCTATCCCATTTGGCTTTCATTCTGTGCAAAAGAGCTCTTTTGTGGAAAGCTGACAGCAAAAGGGTTATCTTGAAGCACTGAGACCGCAGATATGTTTATACATATGTGATTCAGGTATAAAAATGAGATAATTTAAAACAACTATTGACGCTGGGACAAGAAATATTCACTCTGTTGTTATAATCATTATTGCAATATTGTAAGCACACCTCTACTTTGATGTTTACTCAATAAGTCTACGTAGGTGGGCGCAACAGCAAATTGGTAGCAGTTGTTTGTCACGTCGTGATCTCATGCTCAGATGGAAATTTGCCTCATAATGATCATAATTACGCATCCTTTGAATGATGAAATGATCCTTTGAAAAAGTGATTAGAGTTAACTTCATTGGAAAGGCCTTGAGTTATAAATAGCCTTAACTTTGAGCGAAGCGAGTTGCTCTTTCTGCGTGATCGCGAAAGGTTTTGTCAAAAATTATACCAGCGACCAGTGGAGAAAGCAGTTAAGCTTGTATTTTCCCTGCACAACACAAGCTTTGATGATGATTGTTTCCCTGCACAGGTGTTTTCGAGCTGATATTCTTTTTCAAAGAAATTAACGCTGGTTTGAACTCTAGTCAAATGTGTCAGAGTATCGTTAGTTGAATTGTTTTCTATTTTTTGGAGACTTCTTTATCATCATTACGCCAGAGAGAAAGTTAAATCATACAATCAAATTTTTGATAGTTTTGTTTGAACACTTACTTGGGTTTCACTAGTATCAATTCTATCTACTTCTTTTGATGTAAACTCATAAGTCGAAGTTATAATTTTTAATAATCGTTGAGCAACCTTTCTACAGCTGAATTCGAGATGTACCACTCACAGAATTTAAGCAACTCAATAGACGCCAGAGAAAACTGAAACATAATATGAGTACATAACACAAAAGATGTTTATGAAATGAAGTTTGTTCGTAATTTTGTTAAACAAAAAGGTTTCGGAAGTTTTTTGTCAGAAGTCTGTAGAGCGGATGTAAATAATTTACTAATTTTCATCAAATACGTGCGTTGTTGAAACCTACCAAACTGAGAAAGGACAACCTACTCCTGGCATTTTACTGTTAAATGGCTTTCACCATATCATTTTTAAACAAATTTTGGAAATGCTAATGGAGAAAATCTGCTTGGAGTCTAGTGAGATATAGCTATAGTTCCTATACTATGATCATATACTACTATGTTCTTATACATGCAACTTGAAGTAGATATCTTGCTCTTCTAGACTGGTTTCCTTTCAGTAAAACCTAATATTATTATGTTGTTGTTGAATGGAAACTAATTCAAAGGATAAATTATATACTCGTTGATTAGATACCAAGAATTTTATAGCAAAGAGTACGTCATGTTCCTTTCCTCTGAAACGCGTCGTTGACTAAGCAAGAGCTTATTTTGGCGGATACCCGTTATTCTTGATTTTATGCCCATTAAAAGATCATTTTTAAGAAAGGTCTCATTGAGATAATGAATTGTTTATGCTTCGCTAATGGGTATCATTATCAAACGTCATTAATGCATGCTGCGTGGTTATTTCACGAACTAATAAGGTCATCTTTCCCTATCTAGAATGATTTCAGGGGAACCAAAAGTGAAAGCCAGCGTGCCAGCAAAATCTTTCCTATTTTATTTTTTTGGTATAAATTAAATTTATTTTCTAGTACATTCAAAGTATCTATGAAGTATGCAATTACCCAGGAGTTCTACAAGCATTAATCCATTATACATGTTGCTGGGATTAATTAATGCATGTGTGAATGGCAGGACAAAAGGCTCCCGACGTTTATATTGCCATTGCATTGCAGTTTCAGCTTCTTTCCCAAGAACTGATTGGAGACGAAGCTTTAAAAAGCTTTTAACAAAAGGATTACAGTGAGAATGAAATGGCAGGCACGGAAGCCATGAAAGATTACTCGATACTTGGAAATAAGCTTACAAAAATATTATAAGCTTACTCTTCATATCTTCAAACAGGCAGGTTTTACGCAAGCCATAGCTTTTCATTACTACTGGTGTTCAATTTGGTTGTAATGCATTTTCCGGAGGTGTCTATGTGTTACAAATTATCCTGGTTTTTGATATATACTAACATCAGTTGTGACGTCGTCTTTCAGGACCTTCATTCGTTATGTAGTGCGAAATTTGTTTTGAAGGAAATCTTATCGGAAGGATGTGCTGATTGAAGTCAAATGAAAACCTTTTTCACTAATGAAACTTTAGTTTTCGAAGAAACCAGCTTAAGGACTGGGAAATCGTTAGATTTTGAATCTCAAATTTCATAATATATACATCTTTATATGGAACAAAATTAATGACATTTTTTACTTGATAGCTGAAAGGCTCAGCCCTTTTGTTTTTCTTATAATTTGGAAGTATTATATAAGTTTTTTTCTAGCGTGAAAAAACTGGAAAATCTTTCGAGATCAAGAACTAGAAAAAACTTTCGGCTTTTCTAACTCAAGGTGATCCAGAATGAGCGAGGAGGCATCGATTTGTTTTTCTCTGCTCGGGAGGGTAGACTATACACTTACAATTGTATTTGTTCTTGTGGCCTGTGGACTTTCCAGACTTTTTTTTGAAGCTTTGCACATTGCATTACTTCTGCCCTGAAAATTACTGTTGCCAATTACTTTCAGATCCACTTTTGTACTCCATATATTAACTATGTACTAGACTCCGGAGCTTACATGAGGTTTTCGTGAAGAGCCAGTATGGGAAGATTTAATACAAAAAATACTGAATGGGTATTAAAAATGAATAATAAAATTCCATCTCATTTCTCTCACTCTTGTGCTTTCATTTTAAGGCTTGTTGCATTGCATGTAAAAGATCATATCACGACTTCAACAACCAGTATTGTACATACACTGCAGCATCCGGGGAAAAGTTCACTATTAAAAGCATATTGTCTTGTGTATTTCCCGCAATGATATTAGGTTATAATGAACGCCTGTGTGTTCCTTATTCTATCAGTGTAATTAGATTACATCCGCCTCGCTGAACTTCTCGCACTCACACTACTCCGCGGGCTGCGGGTATCCACTTTGTTCCGTCGTCATATGCAATGGTTCTTAATGCTGCCGTCACTATTTCTCATGTAAAGTTCAGCAAACCTTGTTAGTGCTCCTCTTTTGTTGCTATCATCATCACAAGCTAAAAGGAACTGGTTCGTTTTCATACATAAGCTTACATGAGTCCCTTTTGATATGGGCCGCAATGCTTTAATTAGCCTACCTATTACGGCGTCCTATACAGAGAAGATTCTTATTGATGTTTGGAAGGACTCGCTAACAAAATTTTGACAATAAAGCAAGAGCATCTCAGTCTCATTAAATGAAGTATTTTGAAAGCTGTTTGAACAAATAATAACGACTTGATGTTAACAATGTAAGTATTACATGTTTTTACTTTTTTATTGCGTAGGCGTACCATGTGACAGATTCAGCCATCTCTGCATTCAGCCCGAAAAGTAATTCTGTACTTTCGGTTTTGAAGCTCACGTCATGTAAGTACCTTTTGTAACATAATATGAATTCAAATTAGTTTATGTTTAGTTTAGGTTTTTTTAGCAAAAGGGTGTTTGAAGTCATCATCTGAAACAAGACTCCGCGGCATACAGGTCTTTTGGCAATTCCTCATCAGATGAGTGTGACTGTAATAATGCTAAAGCTGCAGGTTTTGAAGTAGGCTTCGCTCAACCTTTATGAACAATGCCAGTCATTTCATTAAATGTTTCCTGTGATTTGCGATAATCCGATGGATTTTCAGTACACATAATTTGACAAGCAGGGCACTTGCATTGGTCAAGATACAACCTATCCAAAAAACCAAAGCGTTACTCTTTTCCATTTAAAAAAACCGTTAAATTGCACTGGAAGTATGTAAATAATTTAAGCATTTCTCACATAATGCTACTCACAGAAATTCTGAACATGAGAATGAAGTAGTGTGATGGTATTTTTAAATGCATTTCACTAAATAATCTTATGGTCATTGAAATCTGTAATTTTTATTTGTTTCTGTCATATGATCAATCATGGAGGCTGGGAGCTGACCAACCAAACCGTCCTCCACATCGGTAAGTCCAGCAGCCTTCCCAGGCTACTTTGGGTTGGTTGGTTGAACGTAATTTTCACTGTACCAGCCGAATGTAGACACTGATCATTTATGGTTGAACGATTACAAATAATGTTTTTAATTCGTCAATTTTTTATGCAGTTTCTGGATTGCCTCAGTTGAGAAATTTGAGCCTTTCGGGATGCTCCAAAATCACTGGTAATTTATATAAATATATAGTTATACTTTTAATAATCAAACAATTCATAAAAACTGATCATGTTCTTGTGCAGATGAAGGCGTCGAAGTGCTCGCTGAAAATCTGCATCTATTGAAGACATTGGACCTGAGCTGGTGTCCG
>JAHZNF010001985.1:0-21771 GCA_027744215.1 Troglopedetes dispersus
ATTGGTTGAACGAACGTGAGCAACCGACATGCATGCAGGATTAGAATATTATTATTTTTTTGGGTAAAATATAGAATACTAGAAAAAATACGAACCGTTTTTTTTGTTGAAATATTTTATTCTGGTCCCGCTGCTGCAGTTGAGGAAAATAAGCGAAATAAGAAGAGATAAATGAGGACTTGAATTGTATGCGATAGCGTTCTCCCTAGATTTTTTATCTTTAGCGGTTGTGTCAGCGCGTTGGCTGCGCTAAATGGGGTCTACGGAGCTTCTTATATTTCCGAAGAGTCGCAAGAATTTTTTTGCTACGAAATTGTTAAACTTTGTGTGCAAAAAAAATTAAGGAAGATCTAGAGTGAAAATTGTTATATCCTTTTTAGTTGATGACTCGCACACTTGTATATGAAGCATGCAACGGAGACAGGCCAGGGTCCATGTGTGCCGTGTCTCTATTTTTTTCTCTGCAAAAATTAGTAAAAGTCTCAATTTCACTTGGTGAATGATGGGTTGTGTGTTGATGATGATGGTAAAAGGTCTGCTTGTTCTCTCTTGGGTGCACAGCATTATAGCGCTCAAGCTATCCACATGTTATGTACTTTTCCACTAGGTCTGGCAAAGTTGAGAAATTTTCTCTTCCATGTTCCACACTAATTAGATTTGGAAACTTTCATCCCGAAAAAAGGTATACATTTTCTCTCGCTCCATATTACTGAAAGCAGATGGAGCGGAGGAAAAGCGAGAGCGGGGAATGTGGACACGCTATCATACTATTCCACGCGCAACTTAGTACAACAATGTACACAATTTAATTATTCAGAGGGAAATTAGAGGAAATTAGAAAAATTTTCCCTGGGTAGAACGACTACGTCTGGAATGAAGAAGGACCAGGGAAAAAGGGTTGACGAAAAATTGTCGTGTTCTCTCCGAAAATAAAGTTTTCACAGCGAAACAGACGGCTAATTTGAGTAATGAGTTTTCCGAGTAAATGCTGCTGGTCTGTTTCTTCCCAGCATAATTAATAAAAATGAAACCTGGCCAGAGTTGCGCTTCGCCAACTAACGGTCCAACTAGAAGCGTAATTTGTAAAATAGTATTTCCCATGATGAAAAACTTCTGTTGAGAGAGAAAAATCCAGCCACACAATTCTAATCTAGCTTGGCATTTTATGAGGAGACGTGTGATTGAAAAGGATATCGGGGATATCCACTTATTGTAGAAAAAGACAATCCAAAAAGAGATGAAATCAAAACTCACAAAATAAACTGAAATCAGCAATAATGATGATGAAGCGTTATCCCTTTTCTGCACTTCATCGGTTACCCATCTAAAAGCCATCTGAATTATCGAATAGATTGGTTCCTCAACAAGAAATGAGACGATATCCAAAGAGGTGGCGTGTTCGTCACACCGAATAGAAAACCGCACATAATTTGTTTCACGATTGCATGCAACAACAGCAGAGTCAATCCAACTCTTCAAAACAAACTAGTATAATTTTGGTGTAGAAAATGCTGCATGCGTATTTACACTTACAACACGATATAGCAAGCCCAAGTCACAAAAAGAGTCTAAGTCTCAAATACACGCAAGTAAGCAAGCGACTAACCACTTACATAGAATGTGATGTAGTTTAGGTAGGTATGTTTCTCATGCGTTGTCTTTTTTCTTCTTCTCTGCATATTGTTGTCCCAGATAATATCAATGGTTCTCCTAACAAGTCAGCTTTTTCGGTAATGGAATAAATAAAAAGAAATGTGTACACTTCCCATTAAAAATAGACTATCTATCAAGCACGTCCATCTAAATACATTTGTTACATGTTTGCTACAATTTTTTTTGTAACAAAATATTGTGCAGAAAATTAAGATGTGGGGATTCTTCCACTTTTTCTGTCAATGATGGAATGATAAAGTGTACTGAAGTTTAGGTGTAATCTCTAAAATATGGGAGTTGGAAGTGCTCGAAGCACAATAAAATGATTTAACCTTTTAATTACATGCACATTCGATTTTCGAACATTTTTCAAGACAAATAATTTAAAAATAATTCACACAAGAATTTTTCCTCCTTCAATGTTTTCCATGTATGCTTTTGATAATTTAAAATAAAAAATTTCGTTACATACTTCTTTTGCTTGTGATATCTTTTAATCTTGTCTGAAAATGCCAAACTAGAAAAGTGTAGGAACGAGGAGGAACATGCAACATCTTTTTCTTCAGTTAAAGTTGAACTAAACTTGATAAATTAATTGGCTTAAATTCCTTCTCATGAAGCCTACCCAGAGCTCTCCTTTTAAAGCTAATTCAGCCAAGTAAAGTAACTAAATCAGTTAACAAGTTTTCTTGAAAGGGAAAAACGTAAAGTGGTGGTTTAAGTAAAGTAAATGGCGGTGGTTGGTTGGTTGGTTGGTGAACGACCTGCACTCCGTCTTTTGTACATCCAACCACATTATGAAAAGGGCGACGACGAGAACGACACGGCGCTTGCTTGCATGTTTTCTTTTCTTCGGACTGCATTCCTTCACATTCAGAGAAAAAAAACCGTCCATTCCAAACGCAAGTCTGTTGAAAAAAGAGTAACTCGTGCAGAAAGCCAAGCCACCAACTCATTCAACTAATCATTTAAGAAAATCTCCTTCCTTCAAAAAGTATATCCTGGGAGGTTGCTTGTCATCTGAAAAAAAGAGAAAAATTAAAATATGTAACTAGATTAAGCATTACATTCCAACAATATTAATCTCAATTGTGAAGTTGCATGAATTACAACCACATTTCGTACGTACAAGAAAGAAAAACCTTTTCAAACTTTTAATTTAATCATTATCATTCATCATAATCATATGCACTCATATCCGCAGTGCATGCAGAACAACATCCAGCGAGAAAAAAAATTACGTAAGAACTGGAGCAGAGAGTTACAAAATATTGTATTCAACATGCACAGACTGATTCTACCTTTTTTCTTCCTTTTCTCTCAATTTTCATGCTTTGCTCGTAGCACTGGTGGTCATATTTATGCCAGATTCAAGATTAATTCAATTAGACAAAAAACAGGAGGAGGAATAAAATACAAATTTCCACCAACAAAAAATTGTAACATCTGCAACTCTTGCAAAAAAAATTTGATGGAGGCAAAGCACGTTCATCCGTGTGTATTCAGGAATAAGATATGATTCCGACAAGAAAGTGAACCAGCAGAGTCTATATTTTATTTACATAGGCATCTTCTATTTCGAGTCGTCAGTTTGGGGTACTACTCCTGTGCTAGTTAATATTTAGTTAACTTATACTATTAGAAATTGGTATTAGACTTCATAGTTGATGTAAAAATTATTCAAGGAACTTGAAGGCGTTTCTCACTTGCATAATATATGGAATCTGAACGTGTACCCATGTCCGTATATCAGATTAATTCAGAAAAGTAGCCACGTTTCTGCTCCATAGTAGATGCCGACCGATGATGAAAAAACACACACGTAACTTAAAATACTATGAACGCACTCTATGTATGTATACCTACGCCAAAACTAACGTTTTTTTCTTGGACTTTATCAATCATTCTTATCTTGGAAAACTCAGATCGCGCACATACATCAATCACATATATTAACAAACCCAGAGCTACTGCTTTACCCACTCCATCTTATTATTATTTTTTTTTACCAAATACGAAACAAAAAAGCAGGGCAAGATTAGCTGACTAAAAATGAAATATACCCAATCCAAGCTTTTTTCACTCTACCTCCCTCTTTTGCTTCATGCAGGTTTTTTCATGAACATTGGTTAGCTTTTAGCTTTTAATGAAATGAGATGAAAGGGCAAGGTGGATTGTGTTCCTTTCAGCAGCACACCAGTAGCCACAGCGGCATCGGCAAACAGGCATATCAAATATTTCTCTAGTTCCACACACACACAAGGGGTAAAAAACATTGAAAATGATAAAAAAATAGTAGCAAAAAAACGGCCAGACATTTTTTGGCTTCGTGAATTTTTAACGCTTTTTATAGGAATCATAATGGGTGACCTTTTACGGAATGAAGTTATAAGGCTGAATAAAGAAGAAGGTGATGTCGGTAGCACCTTGTCGCGCCAACAGCCAAGTTCGTCAACACAAAATAAAGTTGGCGTGCATTATCATTAGCGAGTTATCATGGAAAAGGCTTTTTTAAGAGATTGGTTGCGCATTTTGTGGTTATGAACTATATATGATATGATAAGAGGATACATCGATGGAAAAGTACAATGATCTTCATATTTGCCTTAAATTGGATTGGTGTTAATTTACCAAAATAAGTAAGGGAGCAAAACACATCGCTGGAAAGCTTGGAGAGGAAAACTCAGTCAAATGTGGAAAATTTGTAAAATGAATAGAACCACACTGGTGAATCACAAGTTAGTTGAGAAGTAACT
Source organism: Troglopedetes dispersus (assembly GCA_027744215.1). Lineage (NCBI taxonomy): Eukaryota > Metazoa > Arthropoda > Collembola > Entomobryomorpha > Paronellidae > Troglopedetes > Troglopedetes dispersus. The sequence goes on from JAHZNF010001985.1 coordinate 4,410, forward strand.
TCATTAAACAAGTGCCATTTTGTGGCACAGATGTATGTATGAATGAGAGTGTTGATAATGTGAATGATGAGCCTTGTTAAAAGTGAATTATTAAATTACATGGGCAACGGCTGAACCATGCTGATTTTTTTTATTCAGGACAAGAACATGCACGCTCTTCACCATTTATAACCACACAAGTTAGATTTTCTTCACTCGAAAGTGGTAAATGATAAGTGATGAAGATGATAATAATAATATAAAAACATACTTCCTGTGTGCCTTGCCTCTATTTTTCTCTGATTCAGTTACTTCTTATTTTTTTTCTCTGATTTTTTCCCCTTTGCTGGACTCCCTGTGTTAAGTCTCAATTAATGATGTCCATTTTTATCAGTGCAGAGATTTATGCAGATTGTGCGAGTCAGTGTTCTCAATGAAATGGAACTCACTCAAGGAGCTGTGTAGTGGTTGTGATAAACAAGATAAAGTGCAGCAATGTGTATTAATATTTTTGGAGCGTAATCAGTAGCTGGTTTCCTTTCACTTACATACGCACCCACTCACTCATTCACTCCCAGATCAGCATCAGGAAAGTGTAATACGCTGAGATAACAGACAAGCAGAACAGAAAAAACTGTTTTAAGAGGAGCCAATTTATTTCAATTAAAGGACCAGCTTGGAGCAAAATGAAATATTACTAGAAAAGCTTAATATTCACTCCCATGTAATAAGTAACCCGTCATCATTACTCACTCAGTTGTGCTCATGCATTTCAAAGTATTAGTGTTAATTCCATTTTAAAAAATTGTTAGTAATAACACAAAAAAAAACCTGGGAAGACACCTTGGAGTGTTTTTATACTTTTACACATTTCAAAATAAAAATTCGTGAATTTAAAATGGTACAGTTTAGAAAACTAGCATATCACATTACATCAAGGAGCTCATTAGGTAGCATTTGTTTTGGTAGAAAGGTTCTCAAGTTCAAGATAATACTTTTTTAGCATTGTCCAGTAATAATTGGTACTCTTTTACATCAAATCATTCCTTGCTATCTTCACCTTTTAAGATTTACATTGCAAAGTAGCTGATAAGCTTGAACACTAAAATGGAAAGGGAAATCTCACATATTCCCTTTACAGGTTGATCAGCACCTTCATATAATACATATCAGCAACTATCCTTTATTATATCATCCTGCTCGATTTCATTTTTTTTTTCTTAAATATCTTTCCGTGTAAATACTTAACCTAAACACGAACTAATACTAATGAAACATATTTCCCCACACTTTGAAACAAGCACGTATAGAATAATATAAGATGTTCTATCTAATAGGTACATTGTTTACTGTGGAGAAAATGGGGTATTTAAGTTGAGTAAACTGTAGCAATAAAAAATGGAACATGCATACGGTATTAAAAAAAAGTAAAGTGTGCGTAACGACTTATTTGGGTTTTTTCACTTATAGACTGCAATGAAAAAATGATTAAAAGGAATTTATTTGTTTTCTTGAATGAACTCGCGTCGTCGCGGTCTCGACTTGACCCTTCCAACAATTTTGATTTAACTGAGACTGGAAGTGAAAAGGTTGTATTTTTTATACCGTCTCACGTAGTACAAGTAAGGTGCATAAATCCTGCTGACAGCTGTCTAACTTTTATTTTAGGTGATGGTGGTAGTAGTAATAGTGCAGTAGTGTAGTATAATAGTGGAACTAGGAGAAGAAATAATAGCACCAGCACTAGTAGTAAATAGTAGCCGCGTCCATTCATAAATTGTTTTATTGCACATTTCAAGAGTCAATAATACAACCCTGACTGACTTTTTACATAGTCATTTAAAAAGGGAGGTCTATATCTCAGACTATTACTGCTATCCACCATCCTTTCCACTTATATTATTTCCTTTTTTTCCACTCAAAATGCTCCACAGCTGATTCTTTGTAGCTTTCTTTAAAGAAAAAAAATAGAAGTGCAGTTATAGTCAGCATGTTAGTAGTAGTGGAGGATCATCCTATTATTTATGATATATTGTCGTATTTTCCTTTCCCTGAAGAACCTTAACAAAAAAAGGGAGGTCTATATCTCAGACTATTACTGCTATCCACCATCCTTTCCACTTATATTATTTCCTTTTTTTTCCACTCAAAATGCTCCGCAGCTGATTCTTTGTAGCTTTCTTTAAAGAAAAAAATAGAAGTGCAGTTATAGTCAGAATGTTAGTAGTAGTGGAGGATCATCCTATTATTTATGATATATTGTCGTATTTTCCTTTCCCTGAAGAACCTTAACAAAACGCTACTTGCGGCTTGTCAGTTTTCACGTTTACGATACCTTAAAAAACGAAAGGAACAAGAAATGTATAAAGACCATCAGTATTTTTTTTTGTTCCTCCACCTAGTTTTTATTATTTGTTGAAGATTGCATAATAAATCTGTATATGCACGCATTCTTCCTGCTACCATTATTATATGGTGGATGGATACATTTCTTTGTACTTTTTTGTGTCTAAATGCAATCCTTCATTCATATTATGAAAGTGGCGGAACAATAACAATGAAATTATTGTTATTATTAATATATAAGGAAAGTATTATAACGAGAAACACACGCGCAAAACGATATAATAATATTATTATTATTATGATCATGTGTACAGCCATAATAGAGGATTGAGAATGAAGGTTAAAAACATACCTCTATAATATTTTTTATTACCCGGCAGAATGCACTTTTAGTTTTTACGTGAAAACTGTTACCACCTAAATAAGTTGAGAGGAGACGAGACATGATGTCTAATATTAGAGAAGTCGGTTGTACTTAAATTCATTGATAGCTTGCCGAGCTTCCTTTTCACCATCTCATACTTTTTTTGTGGTGTTATAATTTTTTGTGAGGGTTCAGATTTACGCACAATGCACTTTCCAAATGACAGACAACAATGAAGAAAAGTGAGGAAGAGGAGAAGAGACTAATCATCATAATTTTTTTTTCTTAACCTAGGTTCGGGAAGCTTCATTCCAAAGACACGATTTTGTCTGTATAACGGACACAATTATGACTATTTAGAATTTTTTTATAAGAAAAGAATATTTTTATGCGTTGATTTTGCTGAGGTTGAAGTAGACAATGTGGCATTCTGGATATTTACGATTTGAGGAATGGCTTCTATATATTTGCACCTTAACTTCTTTCTTCATTTCCTATTCTATTTTTACAGTCTTACGTTATAAATGCACACAGTTGGTGGTAAATATTTATAATGGGTATTGTGCATAATAGTAGTAGTAGGAAAAAATGATGAGTCCGACAGGAACCTACTGCATTGCAGCAGAAAGAGGAGAACATAAGAAGTAATGAAAATCGGGTGCATCCCATCCCATTGTTGTAAATCATCTTTTCCAAGGGCATGTCAACAACAACAGAACCAAGTACAATAATATTCGATGTGTGCACACACACACATTGTTACTATTTTTTGTCAGTTCGTCCGCATTTTTATGATTGAGATGAGTTACGGCGGACGCGACGAGCAGACAAGATAAACAATTCGGAATTTTTTTTCCACATTTCGGAATGAAATGAGGCTTACAGAAAAGGCATTAGATTTTTAGAAGGGAAAGCTATGGAAACCCGGTGCATTATGATAATGCCATGAATTCAAGAAAAGAAAAAAAAATGGAGATGGAACAACAGAAAATGAATATTTTTACTGGGTGTCCCCTCTGCTCATCTTTTCTCAGTTTGCTCCAAACTTGAGAGCATCCATGCACAAAAGAAATTGTCAACAAAAGACAAGAAAATCCCTTTTCAGGTTATTTATACAATGTTAGGCTAGTGGGTTCCAGCAGTGGTGGTGTCACGTCGACGAAATGAAAGTTGAGGCTTAAACGGAGTGCTACAAAAAGTAATCTGGGAATTATATATTTTTGCTCTTTTTTGGTGGCACTCTCTGTGAGTGGTTGGTTCTTAAATGTCACAACCACCAAGCGCAACGAACGGAGGGAGAGAAAAAAAACCACCGGGGCTTAGTGGCTCAGTTGTTTCTCTTGTCACACAAGTTTTCCTTAAGTGCATTTTGCTTCAGAAAACGAAAAACTTTTTTATGACTTTCCTCCCTATTTTAAGATGGATTAAGCACAAAGCCTGGATATTTTTGGAGGATTATTGGAAGGCGGATTTTTTATACAATCGAAAGATTGCTGAACTACAGGAGAAAATTGACAGATGTAATGAAAACTGATCCAAACCAAAGTTGCATCTTGCGACTGTTAATGTCAATCACACTTGGAAAGAGTATTTTTGAATATCTTTTCTCCCTGGCGTCAATTTTCAAATAAGCTAGCATTGTTTGATGACGTTTTATCCATTCTGATTTGGAATTTTCGATTTGTCATGAAACCACGAAAGGGTAAGCACTAATGTCAGTCCTATTGCTGTGATAAAATTCAGTCAGAAATAAGTTCCCTTTTGGTATGCATCCAACATCGTATTAATGTGGGTGGACACGAAACAACAGGATACAATGAGTACCGGTTCAAACGAAGTAATTTAGGATTCCCCTTTTAGGTCCATTTGACTAAAAAGTCCCTTCAATTTCCGAATTGGAATCCGGTCAAAATATCAGTTAATTAACTGATAAAAATTCAAAAGATAAACCCGATCAATTTCCAAATAAATGAAAAATCCTCTTTAAAAATTCCCTTTTGGTATGCATCCAACACCGTATTAATGTGGGTGGACACGAAACAACAGGATACAATGAGTACCGGTTCAACCAAGTAATTTAGGATTCCCCTTTTAGGTCCATTTGACTAAAAAGTCCCTTCAATTTCCGAATCGGAATCCGGTCAAAATATCAGTTAATTAACTGATAAAAATTCAAAAGATAAACCCGATCAATTTCCAAATAAATGAAAAATCCTCTTTAAAAACATTACCAAACGTAGATGCATACATAGTGACTCATTAAAACACAAAGTTCCATTAAGTAAACTGTGAGCAGTAGAGAGTTACATATCTTATAGCTAATGAGATATCCACGGAGCAAAAGGGAAAATCGAGTTCTCTCATTTCACCCTGTACTTCTTGTAGAAAGAAAAAGCACTTACTGGAAAAGACTATTCACCGTTACTCCTCCAAACCTACCCGAACGCTCTCTACTGTGCAAAGGGGATTTATGCACGCATTTATATGAGCAAAGGATATGTATAAGCATTACATATCGAGTTCTCTCATTTCACCCTGTACTTCTTGTGAAAAGAAAAAGCACTTACTGGAAAAGACTATTCACCGTTACTCCTCCAAACCTACCCGAACGCTCTCTACTGTGCAAAGGGGATTTATGCACGCATTTATATGAGCAAAGGATATATGCATTACATTTCTTTTCTTTTAGCTGATCCTTCTTATCAAACACTTCTTTAAATAGTACCATTATTATTTATCCTGTCCTTAATTAGATTACATATTGTATTATGCTGCTTTTTTACGTATGCATAGAAAATAGGAAGATATGCAATACTTCCTCCTTTGAACACAACCCTACTTATTTTTTAGTAATAACACAACACAAGTTGCACCAGTTTTAATGAAATGATCATAAAAGCTGACAAAAGGTAACTTACCAAAGAAGTGAATAACATTCCACACTTAAATAAGTAAATCATGTTTTTCCAATCTTCGCAAGCAATTTTGAAAGAACTTCGTTATCATTAAATGTGTGTTCGTCCCATTTCCCCTTTGATATTCCCATTCTTGTATCAAACAGTAGCTCCGGAAAAGCATGTTATTTGATAAATATAGGTGTACTGAAAACACATTATCTAGATGCATATTTTAGATATTATGTGAAAAGCTACTGGGAGCTGTAAATGAGAAAAGCTCCATTTTCTTATTTTCCCTATCAATAAAGGAAGCGATGATGATCCATCATATCTCTTAATGAGATCTCTGCTCTTGATAGAAAAAAAAGTTGTGCTTGTGTGTTTCACCTTTTATTTATACTTTTCTCTCAGTTTTTATTTGATATCAGAAAAGGGAAAAGTAAAATGGTAATAACTTGTTTTTGTGTGAGTAATGTAATCCGAGAAAAGAAGTTGTATCGCAGTCCATGCAAATTTCCATTCTTGTATCAAACAGTAGCTCCGGAAAAGCCGTGTTATTTGATTAATATAAGTGTACTGAAAACACATTATCTAGATGCATATTTAGATATTACGTGAAAAGCTACTGGGAGCTGTAAATGAGAAAAGCTCCATTTTCTTATTTTCCCTATCAATAAAGGAAGCAATGATGATCCATCATATCTCTTAATGAGATCTCTGCTCTTGATAGAAAAAAAAGTCGTGCTTGTGTGTTTCACCTTTTATTTATACTTTCCTCTGTTTTTATTTGATATCAGAAAAGGGAAAAGTAAAATGGTAATAACTTGTTTTTGTGTGAGTAATGTAATCCGAGAAAAGAAGTTGTATCGCAGTCCATGCATTGTAATGATCTACTTAAGGAACTGCCATCTCGAGCCGATCGGACACTTAAACCTGCTTTTATTATTTCCCCTGCTCGTTAACATGACAAAGGCCGTCTCCCGAATAAAAATAGGAAATTACGGTGTTGTTTGTAAACACACTTATACAGTTGCATTAGCACTATAAAGCTTTGCACTCAGTAGCATTATTACGGACTCACATGTATCTCCGTACACAAATACACCCGAAGCTTCTTCCGAAGGAATCCAATGAGAATTGTTGTAAGAAATGAACTAAAAGTAGACACAAATGCAAACAATTATTCCCTTTGTTTTAATGGAAATGGTTCATCATCACGGCTGCACTATTATTCCTTTTGATGATATTAACGTTAACAAGAGTATTAAAGATTTATGCTGATGCGTCATTTTCCTCAAAGTTTATTTTTCTGAGAAGTTCCTCAAAGTTACTGCGACAGCGCTCTACCGGAGAAATAGTGGACCACTTGGTTGAAGTCTTGAATTAAGATTATGATAAAACTTATTATATCATCATTATATCAGTACATATAACTATACTAACCAACAATGTTTGTTCACTATGATATCTCAGAAGTATAGGATTGCAATACATGTAGGAGCAAGGGAAACAATACCAAACACAGGGAGATAATACATATGCTCTATTCGTTAAATGTATAAATTATGTAGTACGTATTCATTTCTGTACAAAATTCATATTTTGTCTTGTATGTACTGAAGGAAAAATTGCACGTTCTTGAATATTGCATGCACAGAAATGAAAAGCTTCCTGAACTGTGAACAGGATTGTATTTGTTATATTGAACTGTATTTCTTTTCTTTTTTTATAAAAAACTAGCAAAACCATTTCCCTCTAATGCAGCATTTGTTACGATCTTATTATATTTTTTGACTTCGATGCATTATTTTGCTTCATACGAACTCTGAACTTTAAAATAGGCAAGAGTGTNTTTTTTTATAAAAAACTAGCAAAACCATTTCCCTCTAATGCAGCATTTGTTACGATCTTATTATATTTTTTGACTTCGATGCATTATTTTGCTTCATACGAACTCTGAACTTTAAAATAGGCAAGAGTGTCTATCCAAATCCAAGCTTCAATACAATTGTACATTATAACCATTGTACAAAAAAAAGAACCACCCGTGTCCTTCCATGGCGTTTGGTAAAAGAGAACCATGTCAGCTCAATATCTGGTTGGCTAAAGAACACATATGAAAGCTGTACGTTTACTACATCAAGTTATACTTGTCTGTCTGAAACAAGTTTACTTGCTGCAAAAGGGAGACATTTAACATGCAGCCATGTATAAGCAAGCGTAGTCATGATTGTGTGGAGCAACTATGAGTGGTTCACACAATGCTGTATACTCACACTGTGCAAAGATGAAGGATTTTTTGGGAGTTGAGAACGGATCAATAAAATACATACAAAGTCTCTGCACATGAGCGAGCGGCTGGTGTAAAGCATTTTTTTCCTTGAAACATCCTTTTTCTTTTATGAGAGCGAAGCGACCAGTCCCCTCCCGTACATTCCTTTTTCTCTTTTTTGGCCAACAAAGCAACCAACCAGTTTCAGTTGAGTTGAAAAGAATAAGTACAGCAGTACCAGAGCAGCTCAAGCTCGCACAAGAGCGCTAAAGAGGAAGTGGAAGCATTATAGATATACTATTTAGCCACAAGCTGCATTTATATACTGTATATTATGTATGCCTTTTGTAGATACGCACTACTTTACAGAAATAAAATATTGTGTACAAACATTAGCACATGCTCCCAAGAACTTCTTTACTCTAACTTTTTTTTGTCTATTTTCGCCTCAAGATAAATGTGTCTTCAGAGACGTCCTCGGGTTTCCACTGCTTTTTAGATGTGCTAATTGGTATTGTCTGTACACTTCTTCTTATTGTTAGAGGATCTCTTGTCTTTTAGTTTTTATATGAATCTAATTCAATTAAATTCGTCAGGAGTAAGCACACTAAATTAAAAACAATTCCCCATATGAATTCCACGACAAATGTTCGTATTATTTATTTTTGTTAAGGCGGATGAAACTATCTAGATTTGATTTGTTTTGTAGTAGGGATCAGTAATTCAACATTGCAAGCGTAAATAAGGGAATATTTCTTGTTTACCTCTGCGCGCTGGATCAAATGTTGTAGCTGATGAGAGGCTTCGCTAAAATTCAATGAACTCTGACCTGACTGGAATCACTAATTTGATTTTTTAGTGCTTGATTGTGGTGCAAAGCTTCATTTTTTGCGTTTTTGCACAATGAAATGGTTGTTTGAAGAAGGAAAATCAATTACTTTGTGTTGATTCTGTGATTCGCTTACTATTTGATGTAGTTAAACTTCAATTTCAATGAAATCATCCTGTGATGCACACATGGCTGTACACCTCCTACTAATAGATTTAATTTTAATACTTGCCCTGATTGTGAGAAGTGAGGGTGATCATGATGGCGAAAGCAAACAAAAAACCAATACAGTTTAGTTCTAACTTTGAGCTAAAACATTCTCGCATTTTGTTTATATAACACAATCTACCTTATACCAAACGTCAAGCCTCCAAAAACATTTTCTTTAGTTCACACAATAAATACGACATCCAGATTCGTTTACTATACCAGACTCAGGCTCCATAAAAAGTTTTCTTGACGTTGTCAACAGGACGCCACGTCTCCAAAATGAACTTTCCCTTTTCCCAGTGAAAAAAACGCAAACTTTTTTCATTGTGTACACACTGTTTTTTTCTGTCTTCCAGTGTGCCTGGCTAATCCCAAGTAAAAAAGAGAAACTCGTTTTCGGAGTTATAAAATAGATTGCTTTTGCCTGGTTGCTTTCTCCGAAAAAAAAGTTTGTTAGAAGGAGTGGTGCACACACTCGCTTCCAAATAATAAGGATAATGCAATCCAGCTGGGAAAGCAATGAGGCTTCGTTCGAATAATGAGATGAACTCCGTACATGTTGTACATACATAAAAATGTTCTCTTGAAATGAGGAAAACAAGTTTTCTGCTACGCCAACCATAGTTGTAAATTGGGTTTTATCGATTCTAAAAAAATCATCATTTGTTGATTTTGTTCCGTACAACAAAATACGCACCATAATTTTGAGAAAGCTTGCATACTAAATATAATCCTGTTTTCTCTATTTTCAAAATTATTTTTGAAAAAACAAGGTAGAATATTTTTCACTGGAGCAGGCGAATAAGCATCTCACAATGAACAAAAATGCTGGAGCGAGGAAGAAAAAAGGAAAATATAATTTAGGAGATGAAGAGAGGAGGGAAAAAAGATTCAGCGAAAATACTTGGTGAAAAGTTCGATTCCCTCTGGTATTCAGAGCAGAAAATACTTGAATGCTTGAGTGAGTGCATTCTTATATCTTTTTGTTGAAATTCTGACGTGAAGGCTCTTTGTCGAGTGAAAATATACGTAAATGGATTTCATTATAACGTATACCGATATGCTCATACTTCCTCCAACTTATTATACAAAATGAAAATCAAGTATGTTCATACCGACATCAGCTTGTTTCAGCATTACCTAACACAATCTCCAGAATGGAGGAGGCTCTTTCACGAAGTAAATTGGAAATTCTTTGTGATCACAATATCCTTACTTCCATATTTTCCTGGAAGATCGCAAGTAGTTCACAAGTCTTGTGAAAACAATCTCTAAAAAAGCCTGTTCGAGCGAACAACTTTGTCTCACTTTCTCATTTTTTTTGGAAAAACTTCTTGGAAAATAGATAAAAAGGAAAAGAGGATGTCGGGCTTATCGGGACGCATTATGAACCCCCTTTTGAAAAAATCTTGCTTATGCAGCCATAAAGAACAACAATGTTGAATGCAGATATGGAGTTTATAAGATATACGGTAAAATGAAAATAATAATGGAAGCCTAAAACAAGAAAAAAAGGCAGAGTGAAGCTCGCTCCATGGAGTAAATTTTTTTGGGGGATAATGAAGGGCGAAACGAATCAGAGATCAGCACACACAGCGAATAAGTGGAGCGGGAGAGCAAGTTGGGTGTAGCAGGGTAAAGTGAGTGAGTGCAGAATATATTACAGAAAATTGGTACTGCTGCCGCTATGCTGACTGGGTGCACTCTGGAAGGAAATCGTGGTGATGGAGAAACATCTACTTTGTAGTCGCGTATCTGGTGGTGAGATATGGAAGTTTGGTGTGCCAGTGGGAAGTGATGGCGCCCGAGAGCAAGCAAGAATTTTTTAGGAAAAAAAAGAAACGACGAGGGGCAGCAGAGGTGATGTTGATGGCTGTGTGAAGGGAAAGAGGAAAATGGAAAGGAGAAGATGAGAGCACAAGCACATTTCTGAAATAATTCTTATCAACGTCCTCACTCAAACTCAGTTACATATATAAGAGTCGAGAGTGAGTGGAAGTTGTTGGGATTTTTCTCGAATTTCAATAAGCCTTGCGCTCCCCTTTCAAAAAATATTATGGGAAGGTGCATTGGTATCTCTAGTGTTGATATTTATGGTAGGGATGACTTGTGTCACACAAACTATATGAATTATATGCACACATCATGTGTGCATAATTCATATGGTTTCCGTATCACAAGACAGGAGGAAGTCTATCCCGCGACAAGCATTCAAATAAGTTTTAAAAGGGAATATTAAATTCGATAAATTAAAATTCCATATCTTCTGCGGACGTGTGCATTCGTCGTTTCGAATAATTCATTTTTGAGATGACGTGACGTTCACAACGCACAAGAGAAAAATGAATTGAAGGGAGATTGGATGGAGTGATAATTCAATGGGAAACTGGCCTAACTTGAATTTCTGCACGTTATAGGGATGATTAATGTGGCGTTTTCCTAATTAAAAAGTTAATTAAAATTATATACGAAATTGTTATATAAAATATAGAATTTTAAATTATTAGCCCTTACAACAACCAAAAGGGTGTTCAGAAGGTTGAAGTTCTACTATTAACAGTTATGTAGGGCTTATCTATTTTCATTCGTGAGATGTTATCCTTTTACTGACAATACCGCTGGCGGCGGATACATTTGCATTCTAAATTGTATACAATGCTCGCAAGTACTAGTAATGGTTTTCAGTTATAATCAGCACTTGCTTCTCTAAAATCACGCACAGGACTGTGAATCATTGAACATTTTGAACACAATGTTACCTTCAGCGGACCATCAAAGATGATCCAAACAAATATTATGTAACTTGACCGGGACGATGCTACCAGGTACACATGCATAATCGCAGCTTCAAGTAATAAAATGCCACAAAAGCCAACAAGAGTTCGAAGCAGCAAATTGCTTCAGAAATCTTCCATAAGATACAAAATTACTAAATTGTAGGCCAATAATATCAAGTTTCAATTTATGTGTCATTTCGTGCGGCATATGAAATTCTTGCTATTCATTACAAAGATGAATGCTGGCACAAGATCTTTCCGTACAAGTTTATTAAAATGCAGACGCCTGGCGCTGTTGGTATAGCCAAAGCCTTAACTGGAAATTTTCAGTTTGATAAATACCTTGAAGGCATGTGGCACCTCAAAGTATTGAATAATAACTGGCATTTTTTAGATTCGGATTAAATCTACATTCTGCAACAATTGTCCTAATAAAGTCAATACTGAAGGCTGAATCATATTAAAATAAATTTTTATTTTCTCCCAAATCTCACACCTACTTAAAATCTCTCCGAGCAATGCGAGACAGGAAATAGGACTGAACAAAAATTTAAACCGCCCAAGACAAAATAAGTTTTTCGACATATGAGAACTATCAATATCTTCACTAGTTATCACCACTTTCACGAGCATAGCCAGTTTTTCGAAAAACATAAACATTACTTCGTGGTCCGAATAATTTACCAATTGATAACCATTACACGTGAACTCAAAATTATCCACTCCTATAACTATGTCGCTATTACTATCATGACCAAAATAATCTGTTCAATTTATCCCAGTTCCTCCTCAATGTTGATGCCCTCTGGCACCTGCTACTAAAGAAGCAACCAAACCAATATTTTTAGCTTGTGCATATTGCTATTCCTTTGTAAGTAAATACACTTAAGTTTCGGCTGCAAGCAAAAGAACAAGTATGACTAATCATCTAACCATGTACGCAGAAAAATGCAATTCGCATTAAGCCACTTGTACTCATATGTACAGCAACCTCTACTACTTTGTTTAAAATTCACCGACATAACGAATTTTTAAAAGTAGTTTTAAAGCTTCTCTGACAAGGAGCAACCTATTTTTAATGGACGACTTGAGAGGAGTTATTGCAATTTATAGAAGAAAAACAAGACAACATTCCCGGAGTGAAACCTCGAAGGGAAATGCCTCTGACGGCATTTTTGCAAACATCTCATTCACTTTACTCACAACTGCACAAAATGTTCCTTAGTGTAAATAATTATACTGCCCATTTGCCTTGTGAAACCACTATCTAACCAATGCGTGTGTCTGCATTGTAGGTATATACTCGACTATTCTAGAATTACTCATTGCAAATAGTATCGGGTACCACCCCTTCATGAAATGATGAAAGAGTGAACTCAAGCACGGATCCAGCATGTTACATTGTATTATTGTTATAGAGAATATAAAAGCATGTTAAAAACCTGAAAATTGGCAATAATCTTGGGAGACACGGCAGGTTTCCCTGACTTGAGATGTCTAGCTGCGACGGTGGCAGTGTGAGATGTTACATTATTGTTATAGAGAATATAAAAGCATGTTAAAAACCTGAAAATTGGCAATAATCTTGGGAGACACGGCAGGTTTCCCTGACTTGAGATGTCTAGCTGCGACGGTGGCAGTGTGGTATGACGGAATAGGGTTGTGGTTAACTACATAGAAGGAGAAGGCTCTGCATGACCACATGTTTTGGTATGTACAAAAATACGTTTTTTCTTTAGCTTTTGAATTAAAATCTGTTTCTTCCTTTAAATACATTTTTTTGTTTATTTACACGAGTCCTAAATTTCAAGGCACAAAAATGGAGATCTATGAAGGCAAAAATTAAAAATGCATTCCTTCTGGTACCCGTCCGTTTTGTAGACTTAAATTACGTCAATCTTTAATAAGGAATTTTACATGACTAACTTCTGACTAAACTGGGATCACTCATCACCTTTTTTGTTTCCCAACTCACCCTTTTTAGGACTTTGCTGAGGGTTTTAGGACCCAGTTTTTGAAGCACTTTGCAAATAACTAACTGCGAACTCTGTGAACCGTGTGGCGCCTGATGGTAATGAGACTTCCCCTTGGGTTTCTTATTGTTGTTACTTTTAGAACAGGAAATTACAGGGACCTGAAAGATGAAGATTATTTTCTTCCGAAGACTGAAGATTTACGCACTAGTCTTGCTACAAATCCTCCTGGTGCAACAAATCACTTCACCTTTGAGACGTTCTTCTTGAAATATGCACAAAAATACGTTTTTTCTTTAGCTTTTGAATTAAAATCTGTTTCTTCTTTTAAATACATTTTTTTGTTTTATTTACACGAGTCCTAAATTTCAAGGCATAAAAATGGAGATCTATGAAGGCAAAAATTAAAAATGCATTCCTTCTGGTACCCGTCTGTTTTGTAGACTTAAATTATGTACGTCAATCTTTAATAAGGAATTTTACATGACTAACTTCTGACTAAACTGGGATCACTCATCACCTTTTTTGCTTCCCAACTCACCCTTTTTAGGACTTACCCAGTTTTTGAAGCACTTTGCAAATTACTAACTGCGAACTCTGTGAACCGTGTGGCGCCTGATGGTAATGAGACTTCTCCTTGGGTTTCTTCTTGTTGTTACTTTTAGAACAGGAAATTACAGGGACCTGAAAGATGATGATTATTTTCTTCCGAAGACTGAAGATTTACGCACTAGTCTTGCTACAAATCCTCCTGGTGCAACAAATCACTTCACCTTTGAGACGTTCTTCTTGAAGCTTTCCTAACTTTGCCAAAACTAAATATAAATTTAAACGGCAACGGCAAAAATAATTGCTACTTCTAAATCTTGTTGTTGCCCATCAGAATGAACTGTACAAACTGACAATGTGACCGGCTATGCCTTCAAAAAACAAAAGTTTTGTGCTTTCATTTTTTCTCCCGCGGAACTAACCGGAGCCCTTATATATTTACCATCCTTGTTCGTTTGCAACAAGGGCAAAAATATATGATCTAGTTGTAATGTTGAAATGATGAAAGGGCCAAAGTGGGCCAATTTAAACGGCAACGGCAAAAATAATTGCTACTTCTAAATCTTGTTGTTGCCCATCAGAATGAACTGTACAAACTGACAATGTGACCGGCTATGCCTTAAAAAACAAAAGTTTTGTGCTTTCATTTTTTCTCCCGCGGAACTAACCGGAGCCCTTATATTTACCATCCTTGTTCGTTTGCAACAAGGGCAAAAATATATGATCTAGTTGTAATGTTGAAATGATGAAAGGGCCAAAGTGGGCCTTACCCTTGAATACATGGTATGAATATACATATATTATACGTGTGTATGAAAGGTCATAATAACACATAACACTCGTATTACATGGTTGGTTCAATAATCATCATGCTGATAACAAGGAAAGCAAGGGTCTCGTCGACTTGTGTGCATCTGGACTATCTCAGGAAAAAAAATTGGAACGTAATTCGTTAATAAAAAAAGTCAACCAAAATTTAGCCATAAACACACACACATTTCACAGAATCATTTTTCTAGATCTGTCATTTTGGTCGTGTACAGGAAGCAAAAAGGTTAGATTTGAAGAAATATTGGGCCTACATCTCAATATTCTCTGGTCTGTTTTTTGTGCACTTTTCTAATTTTTTGCTCTCAAAATTTCCACCTTGTATTTCACAATCACGACCTCACATTAGGTGGTACGTCTTCACTCCCGCGCCCTTCCTCCACAAGTGACATGACGCAGCAGATAGATGAAAGATGAGAGAGGTTAGTTAAGTCGTAATAAGTGTTTTTTTCTTGACTTTTTTTGTGTGGGTTGTGATATGTTTTCCTTAAATCAGGAAAAATCGGGAAAATATATTGGAGCAAAAAATTTTCCTACCAATTGTTACTGTCATCTGCTCTGCTGCTTCCTCTTTCTCACAAAAAATGTATTTTTACCCTGACAATTTATCTTGTGTTTACTACGTGTGCATATATTCTCTGGTGATCCTTGATCATATATTTAGGTATACAAGAAATTCATGCCCACTTTTTAAAATCCACATCCGTTTGTATAAACGTAACATGGATGATATGATAACAATGGTATCATTCAATTGAAAGGGGCACAAAAAATAAGGGCTGGATTCCTACCAGCCTTCATATAGATTAGGTTAAATGTTTTGTCTTCTACGCGCACAGTGTGTATGTGTGTGTGTCATCCCTTTTTTTGCTCCAGAAAGAATGGATTGTCTCTTTTTGTTATCATTGTTGTTGTTACACACGGATATGCCTTTTTCTCAAGGGATTATTACGTGTCTGCTGCTGGTGGTGGTGCACTTTTTTTACTTTTCCTTTTACAGTACAAAAAAAATGACATGGATGCATTCTTCATTGTTTGGGGATTTTTTGTGTATTCACGTATTGCGTGGAGCATATAAAAATGTACAACCCATTTTTTGCTCTTCCTTCAACATAGGCGGCTTTACTTAAGAATATTATTGTGTCATTTTCTAAAGGATTTGTGTGTGAGTGAGCGAGGTGGGGTGGGTTTTGCATTGAAGTAGGAATAGGAGTATTACGCAATGATGCAACTACACACGTTAAAAAAATTAACGGATCACACAAAGTGTACAATTTTTATATTTGATTAAACGTGTGTAGATTTTTATGGTTATACCTAAAAGTACACACAAAAAATAGCATCCTGCTGTAAAGTCTTTTTTTTCATTATTTACTGATCTCCTCAGAGTAGTACAAAGTTAATAAAATTGTACTTACGTAATGAATCATAATATTAAAAAGTTTACAAGACTTTACTTGCTCTTGGAGTGGAGCCAACATCTATGTATGCAATGTGAGCAAAGCAACCCACAGAGTAACCCAATGTTGGTGGTGGAGATGGTTTTTCCAGGTGAGCTGAATTAAAAGATGAACTTAAGCATAAAAAATGAATGCTCGGTAATATTATTATTCAGTTATGCATCCAAGTCTGTTTCGGGTATGGTTCGTCGTAATCATCATTATAAATATTTTTCTTTGTTGGATCATCCAGATTGATGCAATCAATCAGTACTTGCATTAAATGCTTCTAAAAAAATGGTCTCATTTATTCATTTCTCATTTAGAGTGTCCATTTGTGAGCGCTTACAAGAAGTATGTAAAAAAAGAGACAATCCATTCTTTCTGGAGCAAAAAAAGGGATGACACACACACATACACACTGTGCGCGTAGAAGACAAAACATTTAACCTAATCTACATGAAGGCTGGTAGGAATCCAGCCCTTATTTTTTGTGCCCCTTTCAATTGAATGATACCATTGTTATCATATCATCCATGTTATGCTTATACAAACGGATGTGGATTTTAAAAAGTGGGCATGAATTTCTTGTATATCTAAATATATGATCAAGGATCACCAAAGAATATGTGCACACGTAGTAAACAAGATAAATTGTTTGGGTAAAAATACATTTTTTGTGAGAAAGAGGAAGCAGCAGAGCAGATGACAGTAACAATTGGTACGAAAATTTTTTGCTCCAATATATTTTCCCGATTTAAGGAAAACATATCACAACCCACACAAAAAAGTCAAGAAAAAAACACTTATTACGACTTAACTAACCTCTCTCATCTTTCATCTATCTGCTGCGTCATGTCACTTGTGGAGGAAGGGCGCGGGAGTGAAGACGTACCACC
>JAHZNF010001986.1:0-24955 GCA_027744215.1 Troglopedetes dispersus
CTCGGGAAACCCTTATCCATGGAAGGAGTGGATGATGAACATTTCACCAAAGACGAACTGATATGATTTACATGCAATACTGCATGGCTAAATCACCATTTGAAGCTGATGCTAATTCGGTTGAACCGTTTGCCTTAGGTTGATTTCCTAAATCCTTGACAAATCCATCAATTAAGTATAATTTTATTAACGTAAATTGTCACTCCACCCACTGCCGACGTATAAAAGTACACCGTAAAAGTAAGACAAGGAGTCATTGAGAAAAGTTCATGCATATTATTGTTATTATAAAATCAGTCTCCAGCTGAACAACAATAAGATTATCTCGACCAGAATTTATATTAGTCCTTATGTAAGTGAAAAAATTAATGTAAAACTACCTTGACCTTAACAAAAACTAAACTTCAACTATAACCGATGTAGTTTAACTGACCATATTACGTTGTTTTGTACTTAGTGTTGCAGTATTGGGAGATCACCATCAAGTCAAATTCACCGTCATTCCTTCATGTTCCATCCGCTCAAAGAAATATTCAACCCTAATAGAACGAAGCCAAAACTCATCATCAATAAATGACCCACAAACAAATTGATTTAGTGTTTAAAAAAGTGAATAATATAATAAACCTACCTCAATTAATAATTAATCGTCATTATCACTGAAGCTGTTGCTACTATTACTGCTGCTGCTGCTCTCCGAACTACTTGAGTTCTCGTCACCTCCATCCCCATTTCCACCCAACAAAGTCCTGGTCACCCGCATAATCCATGCCTTATTCATCAACATCTTCTTCTTCATATTCCTCCTCGTCCGGCCCTTGCAAGATATGATGGGTCAAATTCCAGCAAAACTGAAACAGAACCACGGAAACTCGAACACCCGCTCCCTTCCGCACAGCATGAGAACCATGATGTTTGATAATGCTCATAATAATCTTATGAGAATGAGATTATTATGAGCATTATCAAACATCATGGTTCTCTCCATGGCTCCGTGGATTCACACACCTCAATTGGTAAAAAGTCAAAATACAATCTGACAACTTTAAACTAACAGGAAAAAACCGGCAAATATCCGATTCTAAATTAACTTTTGGTATTAACAAACTTTAATCAAAGATAAGAAAAGGTTAATTTCAAAGATCAACCAAGTCCCAACTCTCCTAACTAACTAACTTTTCCAAAAATGTCTGAGCACTGGTATGATTTGGACTGGAGAATACCACCACGACTAGCATCCAATCAAATTCGAACATCATCTAACAGAAAACGATTTTCTCAGAAGAAGAAAGAAAAGCTGTGGACGATAATTTAAATTTTATCCCAAATTAACTAAAATATCAATTAACAAATACAAACCTCAAACCCGCAATTTTAAAAACACTTTAATCCTCCTCGCTCGGTGCTTTATGCAAGTTGTTTGTTTTCCTTGAAATTATAGGCGTGGCACTAAATACGACTTGGCAGTTGTCACTTGTCACAAACTTTTTCGAGTCGCGCGGTCGAAGGAATGTTTACTATGCACAGGTATTGATTTCCAGTTAGTGGCGCTGCGCTACTTCTAACTATTTCCAGTTCAATTCTACGAGTATACAACAGAGCGGATGGATGGAGCACAATGAATTATACGAGTGCCTAAAAATTATATTTTTTGGTGCATAAATACATTACAAAATTTTATGCAAATTCTACTTCAGTGATTCGTCCGGAAGACCGATTTCATTAGTTCGAATGTAAAAGTATGTAGGTAAAATTACAATTTTTGCCTGGAACAAAGTGGAATACATTTCTCAAGTTTCTCAACATCAATCATCATATCATCATCATCACCGGTGAGCAAATATAATATGGGCATCCCCTGTAATAAGCATGCAAAATCACAGAACTGCTAACTTTTCCAGAGTTCAAACGTTTTTTTTTTTTCAAACTTTATTCGCCGATAATACCCGCAATAACCCAGTCACAAAATGTTACTTAAAATAAAAACCAACTCACGATCAAAAATTTAAACATATGCACCAAAAATATTTATGTTTGTAGTGCCAAAAGACTAAAAAAGAATGTGGTGGTAGTCTACTCTAATTACAAAATGCTCAAAAATATACAATATTGACAATCGACTTAATTGCCCCATACGTTTCATTACATTACTTTTGCTTGATTGTCAAGTTAAAAAATATGTGTGCTTGTTGTTGTTTACAATCAACTTTTACTTTTTTCTTGCAAAAATAAAAGAAACTGGGCTGCTAGCTGTGTTATTTTTTTCTTTTCAATTCAAGTGCGTACTTTTTTGTTCTCTGGTTTGCAAAAAAAAATAAAGGTAAAGCCACAAAAGAATTAAAAGTGTTGTGTGAACAAATAAGCTAATTTTTTTCTTTAATTAATCGACACCGACAAAGTGCTAAGAAAAAAAATGACTTATCGGGCAGGTCGACCTGAAACTACATAAAGTATAAGACGTGTCAAGAAGACGAATTCTCATTGTTTTTCCCCTCAAATTTTCTCGTTAAAATTTATTTCTAATTGCCAGCTCATCAAATTGCATTGTACACGTTACAGCATCATAACTCACCGTTACTGTTTTTGATGATGACCTTTTCAAAACGGTTTTGTAACAACTTCCCCAAACAAAAGTATCACCATCACCTCCATATTATATCCCATCTTCTTATAATGCCCCAGCGGCCAACAACAAAAATCATTAACATTGATTAACATACTCTGATGATGAGTAGGATCCCAAGTACCTATGTAACATCCTTTGCTCTTGAACAAAGTGGATACAAACGCACATCTACTCTTTTATTTTCGAACAGTTAAAGGCTCGCAGCAGTTTGTTAACTTACAAAACGAGTGGCAATAAAATTACAGATGCAGATCACATCATCATACCAAAAGAAATATAACGTTCTTGTAATTGCATTACGATACTATACACGCGACAGACGAACCTACTTAAAAATGTTCATGTATTGTCTTTTGACGAACGACAAGGAGGAGACGATCACATAATGAACCTATTTGTGCGCACGGTCGTAAATTTCTTGTAGCGTCTCATATATATATTTTTTTGGTTCTCCTCCTCATCGTTAGTTTGATTTTGGTCGCTCGTTATTACTTGGAAAATGGCTCTCCTTTTTGAATTCTTTGTGCATTGAATGCAGAAAAATGAGGATGACTGCAGGATGGCTGAGTTGTTCAAAATGCATAGCTTGATGTCACCCAAGTCGTTACTAAAAGAATTTATAGAGTCACCCGCATGGGTTTTCTTTGGAATTCGATACATTATGCAAAAAAAGAGACTAGTATATATATATAAACGAGTGTTCATAAAATGCTCCATATTTTTTGTTGAGGACAGTATTTGTATGCAAAGTAGTAAAACGTGTTGAAAACGCATTCCTATAAACCTTTATGGACACACACATAATTTAATAATGACGATGACTCTAATGAACGAGTGATGATGAAATTAAAAGTGGTACGAGTCATACGAACCAAAAAAAACGAACTAAGGTAGTTAAAGTCAAGAACTTATGTTAACTAGATATTTTATTGTACTAGTTCACTAAAAAAAATTCTAAGAAAGATTCTTCCATGTTCAACAACATGTCGAGCAACCGCATCAACCGGAAACATGAGACCTTTTCCCATTAAAGAATGCACTCATTTATTCTGTCTGGACAAAAAAACGCGCTCCTGCTGACATCAATTAACTCGAAAAGGAACATAGTTCTGCCATTAAATTTTACTCCATTTTTGGGATCCTTTTTATTATTTATTGCATCGTGTAGACCTGGGAAGATCAATCAATCATCATCATTCAAAAAGGAATCTACACAAGAACGTCAACGTGGCATTGATCAGTTGCCAACAAAAATTAGTGGTACATTAAGACTTTTAATAACTTCAAGAAAAGTGATACGTTTCCCTAATTTTTTGTGAAGTTAATAAATTCACCAAAAGAAAAAAAAAGTTTAATATGTTGACGTCCTTAATTTTGAGCTCCTACCAGACGTTTTGCGACCTTTCGATCCGTTTTGAGTGATCTTGATAGAATTAATGGAATCTGCATACAATAAAATATATCCTTTTGTTCCTCAATTAATTTGCAAATCAATCGTTTTAAAATGTTACTGACCAACCAAAAATTAGCACGAAAACAAGTATTGAAGAAGAAAAAAAGAGAAGTAATGGACAGTTAAGTAGAGCCATGATAAGATGCATGAAATCCAACAATGATAACAAATTGTTATTAGAGTCCCCAGCGTAATTCACACACACCTTAATTACTTTATATTCCTTTTGTCCTGGTGGGACAAAAGGATAAGGGTAGGCATCGGGGAACATGGCATGACAGGGTGCGCAGTGCGCGCTCATGTGTGACATATATGACCCCGCATATCACCACCATCTTGATTTTAATCTAACGATCAGAGAATAAAAAAATGCTAAAATGTAACCGTTTATCTTGTCCCTTGTCACGTTGCACCGTCAAAATTGTCACTGCTCAAAGAAATCCTCACACATCAACCACACGAAAACAATGGCATGTGTCAAGATCAGTTAAATACCAAAAAAAATCTCCAAATTTGGGAAGTTACCGTTTAATAAACATAATTGTCATCCAAATAACAATAAAATACCAAAAATAAGAGAAAAGGATCATGTGAACCCGTTTGTATTTGGAAACAATAATGGAAGTGCAGCTACACCCTTGACTGATCATCATATGTTTGATCTGTACTGATCATACTTAATAAGTTGTTAGTAATCAGGGGAGTGGAGGTGTGTTTAAAACACAAAACTTAGCAGGTGCCATTCACTTTCTTTTTCCTTTTCATTGTGTTTGTTGACCATTCCAAAAAAAACTCATTGCATTAGATTTTTTTTTATTGACGTCCCTGAATAAATAAACATGAACGTGTGTAAATATAATTTTTAAAAGAGCAGAATTTCTGTTTGACAACCCCGAGTAATAATTGGAGCATAATGTATACTTCACCACGAAAAGGTGAAACATCATATCACTTTCACAATCGTCTCTGCATCAACAAAAAAATTTATTCCAAAAAAAACTCATTGCATTAGATTTTTTTTTATTGACGTCCCTGAATAAATAAACATGAACGTGTGTAAATATAATTTTTAAAAGAGCAGAATTTCTGTTTGACAACCCCGAGTAACACTTTCACAATCGTCTCTGCATCAACAAAAAAAAATTTTTTTCAAGTTCGTTTGGTAGTGCTCCTACTGTTTTTTAGTTATCATAAATTTGTACATTTGCATCCCCCCAAAACATATTGATTTACAACTTTGAAAAAAAAATGTGCTAAGATGTATTCCACCTCTGATTTTTTATTGGGGAGTAAATATATAGCGCTACATAGTAGTCCTTTTTATTCTGATGTAATATGAAGTGCTGCATTTTTTTTTCACGCATACGCAATAATAATAGCAGAAAACTAGGTGTCGTCTTGCCATACAAAATTGCTCAAAATGACAATGCATTTGTGCAAAAAAAAAGTGACAAAATCGCCCTATCCTAAAGGCGTTCGAAACAGTCGTAATTTTACAAAGACAGAACATCTCCCGTTTAACTTCGATAACCATTATGTGATGTGTGTGTTCATTTTACTCTGTAGACAAAACAATCATGATGATGATGATGCTACTATTTACCGACTCTTATATGAAAATAATATACATTTTTTTTTAAAGAAAAAGATAAGTAATTATTGAAATGAAAACGAACGGTCACTGTTAAATACCTCACATCTGATAATTTTTTTGTAACTTAAAAGCGATTACAACGTGGGCACGATGGAAAGCCGATTATGGAGATATACGTACTACATTACATTATTATGCTCGCGTCTTTATACTATACGATAAAAGGTTCTGATAAGTGCAATGATCGTCATTATAATGATGGCCGGTTGAGATAAGAAAACTACAATAAAGTGTGCGCACATGTATAATAGACGAAATAAAAAGAGTCCCTTTTATACGTATCCCCTTCTTCCAAGTATCCATTTAACGCTTTACTTTTTATGATATTTCGCACCCTCCCTGTTCCTTAAATGTATTCGCACAATAGTGAAAATACGAAACGAAATTGTTTTTTTTTTGTGGTAATCCTTTTTAAACGACAACCAATCCTTGTCGCTACCGACATATGTAAAGTGGCATGATATTATTGTGA
The DNA here is from genome assembly GCA_027744215.1 of Troglopedetes dispersus. Lineage (NCBI taxonomy): Eukaryota > Metazoa > Arthropoda > Collembola > Entomobryomorpha > Paronellidae > Troglopedetes > Troglopedetes dispersus. The sequence goes on from JAHZNF010001986.1 coordinate 6,206, forward strand.
CGATGATATTTTTTTTATCGCTATCGTTGTGTACGGTTAAAAAGGGTAGAGCACTTGTTCGGATCTGATCAGTTAGTTTATACGACTCCTCTTGACGCGATTATAAGTTCATTTTTTTTTGTGTGTCACACAATTTTAGTTGTGCTGGTGTGTCGCGAGCAGTGAAGTGGTGGCCCATATTTGAATGTGAGTTAGTTGTGTGAACACTCTAGTATGATCTATATATTTTTATTCGAACTGGTTTGCTCTTTTTCGAATGAATGGGGAATTATTGTTATATAATCGATCGTTCACGTTAACTGAAAAAACTGGTTTCCTTTTTTTTTATTCTTTCACTTTTTCTTTTCATTATTTTTTTTATTAGATTCGTTATTGGCATTCAAAAGAAGAGAAGTGATTTTCAAAAGCGTTTTATTAGGTAATATCAACATGAACGTGGCTGTGAGTGAGTTGTTTTTTAGAACTTTTCTAGGAATTTTATGATTTTGATAATTGTTTCCAAATTGAGGAGGAGTTGTGAGATGATGATATGATAACGTGTAGTGTTTGTGTGTGTGTAGATAGCAGTGTTGTTCGGCCTCGTGTCGATGACGTACGCAGGAGTGGGTGTGCTGAGTCCCGCCGAAGAAGAAGACATCCTCAACCTGTACGCTCAAATCTGTCTCAGCGGTGGAGGCGAACTCCGGTCTGAAGGTTCTCAAGTTGGAGACAGGAAGGTCTACTGCAAACACTCGCCTGACCTTATCACTGAGGTAAAGAAAAGTAACTATTGAATGGTGTATTTTACTGAAATTATTGCAGAGAGTTTTCTCGACAAGCAACTCAACGGTTACAAGATAATATAAATTCCGTGCATTTATCCACGACAGGTGGTGAACCACCAAGTCACTGTTCCTGGAACCGTGCTCGGAGATCAAGTCGTGTTTGTCAGACCACCTCCAGGTAACGATTGATAAGAACTGCAGTATATTTTTTTAAAAGGATGCAAGGTTTTTAAGATCCTCATAAATTCCGAAAAAATTCCAGTTGTCTACAAGCACAACGTCCAGATCCAAGGATCCAGCGGTGCCGCTCAAAAGACCAAAATTTTTGTTCTTCCACAAAAGAGCCAGGTATGATAACTATCCACTTTTTTACACCTTTCACTCTTCATAGAATTCTCATCATCAAGCATATGTAACTTTTACTTTCTCAGCACGAAATCACAAGCCAGTACAACCCAGGCCCAACGGTGACACAAAAACCAACCGTTTATTTCCTCAAGTCGGACGGACAAGATGGCTTAGGGTAATCAAAGCTCCTCGAAACAATGAAAATCGTGTCATAATTTGTTTCAATCTAAAAAAAATCTCTCATTTTTTGCCTCCTCATAGATACCGTTACGGAAACGTCCCAGCAGGAGCTGCCGGCTATGCTTAAATTACGAGAATACTTTTAAGCTTCTTTTAAGTTTAGAAATAATTTTTTTTGTAAAAAAAGGTAAAGAAAATGATTCATCTACATAAGTGATACAGATACGAGCTCTAATGTAATTTAATTGTTTGTTTGTGCCAGAAAGTATACACGACACTTTCGTTCCCGTTATAATTTGGTCATTTTATATAATTTATACGATTACTGTTTTCAAAATCAACCCAATTTTTTTTACAAAAAAAAAGATGGGTATATTTTTGCCAGATCATATTTACGTGACTTTTTTGTGTGTAAAATAAAAAACATGTCTACGACAAATTAATATTACAGACAAAAAATAGTTGTCTTGATTTCGTCCCATTTTCCCATTCAATTTGCATTTTAAATTGGTCGAAGCAGGAAGCCTGTTTGAAGCAGATCATCAAGCAATCCTTTTTACCACAAAATTGCGCCACCAAAACGTATCATCTTATCTGTTAAAATCTTTTTTTTTTTAAATTAACGACATGTTCGCTTTTATTATTACAACGACTCATCAATTTTTTACCTAAAAAAAACCCACGCATCATCATCATCATTACCAAACTATTTCTGACGTAATTTTCAAAATAAATTCCTACTATGCACCCTCAACAGAATTTTGCTTGATCGACCTTGAACGACCGAGTTACCATACGGCGCGTCATTGTCACCGATTCGAAAACCCTGTAATTTCTTCACCCTAAAAAAAGTAAAATTCCTCAAAGTCATGAACTCATCACGATTACATACTCTCTCATCGAGATGCAACGTAATTACATGTTCTCGTTGTAATAACGTTATTTCCACTTGTCATCTCGTCTCCTCCGCACCACCACCACCACCGGATTTCAATGCTACGACCATGCATTCTAATAAACACATGTATAAACGTATATTTACGTATATATGCATACGTGTCCACAAATCGTTACACACAAAAAAACAAAACTACCTACTCGTCCGTTCCCCATTCAGAACAAAAAAATAATAAACGTGCTCAAGCAAAAGTGGAGAACTCATTGACTGGTAAGTAAAAAGCATCTATAAAAATTTCTTGGCCCACCAACCAATTTATTATGATTATTCTAGAGCAATAATAAATGGTTCGAATATAAAAAAACTCACTTGACTTGAGAAAAACAGGCTTATATGGACACGCGGTAATGACACGAAATGAATTAAATATATTTTAAACCTAATTATTATGTCACAATGTCAAATAGGAAGGACTTGAAGAGGGAGAAGCATTATGTTTTGTTATTGTGCAAAGCGTGCTCTCCTCCTTTCTTCAATTTTTGTTTGCACACAAAAAAAAATCAATAAAAACGGCTACTCATGATTTTGAATAATTTTTTTTACATACATACGTGATCTTCGTATGGGACCTGCCTCTCGACACTCAAAATTTTAATTGTTGGAATAATGAGGAGTTTTATGATAATTACCGAATTGTTACGGAAGGTTGTTGAGCAGTAAAATAAAGGTTTTTGTAGTGGTGAGTTCTTCTGAGAACCTTTGTTTTCTTAACGAATCGCTTGATTAGGAGGTGGTGGAATAAAAAATACCTACATAATTTTCCACTCAAGCTATTACGCACACATGTTCAGTAAAAAAATTAAGGGTTGGCTGCGGCATAATTAGTGTAGATTGTTTAGTCTGTAGTATGAAGATGTTGAATGATGATGCTAATCATGATGACCGACTAGGATCGCTTATCAACTAAAAGACACTTTTATTTTTATCTTTTATTGTTTTCCTCCTTTTCTTGATGAGTCGCGGTAGTATAATAGTGTGTCCTTTTTTTTCACCAACAAATTTTACGCACATTTCGTCAAGTTGTCGTGCGAGAGCGATCGAACAATGTGGGACACGACAGGTGTGTAAGTTACAACGGGAGAGTGACATGACCCTTGCACACACAGAAATGCTGAGGTATGTATTTCATGATTTGAAAGGTTGCGTATTCACGGCTTCTTTTTTTTACTTACAAGAAGTTTTTTTTTTAATTCTAACGAATTTCATAGTTAACTCACATTTTCATTTGTAATAGGAACACTATTGTTTTTGAATGACAACCAAAATGTAAAAAAAATCGAAAAATGGGTAGTTTTTACTATTTGAAGAGTACTTTATGATGTTGCTTGTCAGGTCTCATGCTATCGACCCTGCGTGAAGTCATTCTTGTAGGATTTTTTTTATTTACAAGCTTCTTAGCAGGGAGTACATTGTAATTGAGTCAATGAGCATTTACTCCTATCTATGATGTGATCATATGTGGTGATGAGTATTTTTCCTTATACTTTCAGGAGCAGCAGCAACATACAAATTTTTTTTTGGTGATAAATACCACAATAAATTACACAGATTGAGTAATAATAATCGTCACATGATTCAGGCAAGAGAAAAAAATATTCCTTATGCACCACGTGTGGATGCGATTATTATGCTCCCAAAAATCCGGAAATTTGCATAGGATGCAATATCTATGATTACATAGACCAGCATCTTTTTCCCCCCTTTTTGCTGCATTTTTGCATTCTCTTTTAATTTTTTTTTGTTTGTTTTTATACCATTATTATTTGTGGTCACTTTTCTGTACCAAAATGGAGGATTTTACACCTTTATTAATGGGATACTTTTTTGGCGAATGGTGCATACTATTTTGCGCTTCTTTAAAAAAATATAGTCGTGATTACCAAAAAAAATTTAACGCTATAATGTGTTTATTAGAGACTAAATGGCAGAGAGAATTGGCTATTTTGTTAACACGACGGAGGGAAGTCGAAAAAAAAAAATCTTGTTGATGCGATCGTATTGTTTGAGGACGTGACGGATTGGGATAATTGAACGTTTTCATTGCACGCGGATGCGTACATGAATGACGTTGTACGTGATTTGATTGAGTGATTGATTGTGCGTTGCAATGAGTCGTTTGAACATTTAATTGAGAGAATTTTTCCCTTGATGCATGTTTTTTTGGGGTGGACCACACAGTGGTCCTTAAACAAAAAAGAGTATAAGTACAGTGCTACTGCATTATGCTTCTGTGTGAAGAAAACAAGGACGTGACGGATTGGGATAATTGAACGTTTTCATTGCACGCGGATGCGTACATGAATGACGTTGCACGTGATTTGATTGAGTGATTGATTGTGCGTTGCAATGAGTCGGTTGAACATTTAATTGAGAGAATTTTTCCCTTGATGCATGTTTTTTTGGGGTGGTCCACACAGTGGTCCTTAAACAAAAAGAGTATAAGTACAGTGCTACTGCATTATGCTTCTGTGTGAAGAAAACTATGCTTATCGGACTTTCATTGAAACAAAAATATTTTGCTTGGTAAAGCTGCATTGTAATTTCGATGAGATGCCCTGACCAACTATAAAAATACTTGTCACTTCTTTTTAAACAATCAAAAAGAATACCCATTTATTCACGTCTCTGTTATTTCTCATTTTGACATTTTCGATCTCAATTTTCTACCAGACAAGAGTTATTTTGTAGGTAAAGATGGAAGGTGCGTCGATACGAGTATGTACTGTTTTCTTGTATACCTGCATTTCATTTTTGCTCTAAAATGGTCTGATCGACCGGGTCTGCTTGCTTCTTAAAACAAGTGCAGGTTGGAATTGTGTAATGCATGATGTTCTTGCTGCTGCGTGATTTATTGAGACCCAAAAAGATTCAAACTATAATGTGTGTAAATTTTTTATTATAAATTTGAAAGTCGTTTGTTCGTAGTTGATCGTGTACAACTTGGTAATTATTTGTAAGAAATATTTTTAATTGGGATTGGTTGGTGGAACAAGCAGGCGTTTTTTTAAATATGTACCTCTGAATATGCGCCAATTTATCGTGCTTGATTGATCAAATGATACAGATTTCGACTCAACCAATTACTATATTTTATGGAGCTGATTAATTGTCGTCATATAATGGCCAGTTGTTGTGTGGACAAAATTCATTTGCATTTTTAATGGAAATCGTGTCATTACGAAAGGAAATGCCATTGAAGATCCTCATTTGTTCTCCAAATAAAGTATTCTGAATAATATTTTTTTACCTACATCAATGAAGTGATTATCGGTAGGCTTGATGAAGACATTGTTTTTTTTAAATCCAATCATGTTACATCTGAAAATTGATTGGAACAATGCGCTACTCTAGACGCAAGTGCACAAAGTTTCCCTTCTAAAAATTTCGTACTTAACAAAAGTGAATGGATTGCAGCAGGTATTCCAGGTAATCAAGCTCGTTACCATCCGATAACTATTCGTCAATAACAAATCTTCACAATTTATCGCTTTAATGTTTTCGATAAACATCCAGGAAACAAATCAATATTTTACAACGATCAAGATTTTGATTTGAACAATCATTACGACCAAATTCTTGCACAATACAATATTAACCGAAAACTTTTCAGATTAAAAAGCGTTTACACACGAAAAGCACTAAAATAATGAACGTCGATCCGTTTCTCATCATAATTTCTTGGCATATCTACGAAATGTGTTGTTACAGTATGTCATGCTGTTATATTTATTGCATCCACATTTTAAACCGCTACTCGAGGAGGATCACACGTTCAAGACAAACTGCATGCTCGAAAAAATTGCATAAAGGTGACTAGCTACAAAATAAACTCATAATTTCTTTTACACTTGTTTCCGTCATCATACATTGCTTCTGAATTTATTTTATATTTTTTTTGTGCTGAGGAGTATTATATAATCACAGGTTGCACACATCCCGAAAAGAACAAGCCCGTCCCTGACACAGTATTCTCGCGAGCGCATCAATCATTATTATCATCACTCTCCTGCAATAATAATCATGCATGCTGCTGCAGCACAATTCATTCTTTAAATCGAAAAAAATTACAAGAAAAAGGATATGCTTCTACCACAAATTTTGTATCATGACCACATTTAATAATTTTATTTTTTCATGAGAAGAAAAAAAAACCCATCATCTTTCAATTTTGAGTGGACATGACGGTTTGGAGTGTGTGTTACAAGTGTGAGCGTCATATCGGCAGCAGCAGTTGTTGAATTTCTTGTGTTCGATTTAATTTCTGAATTTAATAATTTTATTTTTTTTTTCATGAGAAGAAAAAAAAACCCATCATCTTTCAATTTTGAGTGGACATGACGGTTTGGAGTGTGTGCTACAAGTGTGAGCGTCATATCGGCAGCAGCAGTTGTTGAATTTCTTGTGTTCGATTTAATTTCTGTTCCTCTAAACAGCCGCAAGGTGGACGACAAGATGCAATATATCAACAAACATGACTGATGAGTCTTTGATAAAGAGTTTTTGCAGATCGATTTCATTTTTATATGAGATTTGAAAAAAAAGTTACTAACAAAAATTTACAGCTTGAACGGGTCATCCATCATAGATGTGTGTGTGCAAGTTTGCATTTTTACCTCCGTGTCTGCAAACATGCGTACGCCCTCTGGTATGCTCAAGCAATTATGAATCAGACACTTTTACTGTGACGCTTATATGCTTACGTAATTTTATTTTGGTTATATTAAGAGCTCATAAATTGTACAAGTCATAATGTTTAGATTTTCGTTCGGTCGAGCGCTCAACGTGACTAATCATCGCTTATTTTCATTATAAACAAAAAAAAATTTACCTGTACAAATAATTGTTATTGGATGAACACAGGAGTCAATAATATTTTTTTTAAACCGGTGACATCAATAACTTTTTTTGTGCCATGTTTTATTGTACTCAGTAGAGGCAGGAAAGAAGCCGTTCAGCAAATTAAAATTATGAACACATGTTCCCAATATTTATTTATGTTATTACGGTGCACCTTTCTTCAGCTAAAAAAAGGATAATTGCCATACGTTAATGCACGGGGGTTTTTATATGTAAAAACCAGACTCATCAGAATTAAACATCTTAATATCATCATCACATTTTTTTACAACCTGATTATATATGCACACACACATACACACGTTTGTCATCCGAGTCTCAGAAAGTCTTGAATATATTTATTTACTTTTCATGCTTTTTTGCATTATTGCGCAATCGCTAAAAAATCAACAGCGGATTGCCATCGAATTTTTTGAACCCATTTGGCGAATCATTTATGATGAATGGATAGTGTGCACTCTCTCGCGGTAAATAATGATGATGAATGGATGGACTTAAGGGCTTGTCTTCGCCATCATCGTCAGGATTATGTTTTGTTACCTTATTTGCCCGAGCAATTAGGGTTAGCACAACTCGCACATTTTTTTTTAAATGAATGAATTATGGGATCGTGTGCATTTATGGTCTTGCGAAGAGTGCCGTCTTTATTTGTGTGTAAGTTTTTGTGGTGTGGACACATGCTCGCGGCTTATCTAATACGAAAGTTCTGCTAAAATAATAAATTCTAAAATCCGAAGCCATAAAACGCTATCTTGAATTTTCAATTTTAATATAATCTAATTTGCATAAAAGTGGAAAACAATAGTGAACCAGTAGCTTCAGATTATCGTGAATATTTAATTTCAATTTAAAAGGAAAGAGGAAAAAAGTCAATCAACAACTTTCGTGACACGCTACCCGCTACCGTTTGCACGCATAATTATCCAAAATAGCCATAAATCTTGATAAGCTGTCGGTTCCCCAAAAAAAGAACTTGCATTCGAGCTATAAATGAACGAGAACGTGACGGATTGATTTATACAATTTTCGCACCGGCGGCAGCATCAGCAGCAGCGTCAGCGTCACCATGAAAAAGGTGAGGCATCTTCGCGTGCGAGTGTTGCAAACAACGTTTTATTGTATTTTTATGACCTGTGAATGGTCTGCGTAAGATCACAGTAGAGACAGTTTTTTGTACAAAAAAATATATGTTTATTCATTGTTTTTACTCAGAATCTCGTAAAATCGTTTTGTCTGACGTGGTTATCACCGTCGATAGTCGTGATGTTAATGGTTCTGCTGAGCAGTGGTGCCGTGATCGAGACACAATGCTTGCCAACACCGCCTAGTGGGGTAGTCAAGAATGAGCAAGAGAGCGTCGTCCCAAAAAGGAGTGTTGTTGCTGATAAGATAAGCGACGGCGACAGCGACAAGCAACTGTTAACCAACGTGTGGTCACAATTGTGCGGATGGGAGAAGCGTGCTCTGGACGCTGACGACGCCGAGTTTCTTGTGGACACAATCAGAAAATTCGTGGAGGTTGTGGTCAACTCGGATATGAGTGAAGGTGGAGAAAAGATAAGGAAGAGGACCACTGGAAATAATCGGGTGGTCCTTCCTCCTTGTAGGAAAAGGAAAAGTGGGAGTGGTGGTGAACGCTCTGATAAGGTAAATGAGGAAGTAGCGCTACCCGTCGTCGTACAAGATCCGATCAACCATGTAATATTTGTGGAGGTTCCGGATGACCAAAGTGGTGAGGAAATCCTAACCAAGAAAAGTGGTGGTACCGGTGGTCCACCGCCTCAAACGCTCGTGTACTTATTACCGCCAGAGGAGGAGAACCACTTCTTCAGGTTCATCGACATGAGGAGTAGGAGCACCAGCGAAAGGGCGCAACACCTCACTCTACCGCCTACGGTTCACTTTCTCAGTCGATAATGCAAAAAAAATAACCACTGCATTTACTATACCACACCTATTAGGAAGGTCGCTATTGTTGTCTGTCACACACACATGCACCTGTTCGGGAAGAAAATAGTGAATTAGAATTTATTTCGCAAAAAAATGTACACGCTTTTTTACGAGGCGCGACGCGACCACACAACTACCAAATAAGGAGAAGAAATGCTAATAAAAAATATTTTTTGTTATGAAACATTGTACAGATGTGACATTTACATAAATATAATGTCCATTTCGTGTGGAATAAATGGGATTTAGTACAAACATGAGATCAAGTATAATTACTTGTTCTCGTTCCATTATTATAGATCGTGTCACTGAAATTTTCAAACCTTCTTGGTGCACACTCACACACAAGAAAAATTATGTAATAAGATATCATGTGTTATACAAGAAAAGCTTTTGTGTTTGCTTGTTATCCTAATAAATAATATAATATAAGCCACAATTTTTATCACTCGCTCACGCGTTATTTTACAAAAAAAATATTGTGATTGATTGCAAGTTTTATTATTTTTTTTGGTTTTATTTGATAACCAACACCTTCATCATAGTAGCGGACAACCTGTTCGTTTGCTCGCATTTTTAGAAGAGATTCATTCGTCGGATGTCGCAACAGACAACAGACCTACTTCATTTATGTCACTTTGCTTGCCGAAATAGTAGTTTATTGGAGCATTTTATGAGGTGTGATTATGCTGATGACATGCGCGTATATAAAGTACTTATGTGGTCATTTAAAACGGTAATGTGATATGATTGGTGATTGCAGTTTGTAATTCACTTGTTTTTTTTAAAGATTTTTTTTTGATTTACAAATGTTTGTAGAAACCTTGAAGTAATATTCGAAACTGAATTGCACCGGAATCGTTTTGGGTTGATACAATTTTTCCTATCTTCCTTTCACGTCAACAACAACAACCCTTTGAATTTGTTTGCTGCATCGAACCAATTAGTGCGTGTAATTTTGTTTTGTATCGTATATTCTCGAGAACACAAAAATCAAAGAAGTTTAGCTTCCTCGTCCACTTTTTTTGTTAGCGTTATCATATTCACTGTTCACCTGATTATGACTACCGATTTCCTCGGAGGTGAACGCAAATGTCCTTAATTTGATAAATTATTGCTCATCAAATACCCCAAAAAAATTATTGTTAGAGAAATAGTTATGTGCATCATTGTTGCATCAAAAGATCGGGAGCCATCGTGTGTACACGTCTCCAATTTTTCCAATCATCATTTCGAGTACTCAACATATCAATCACAACCAACAAATTTGATTTTGATCGATGAGCTTTTGAACAAGAGCAAAAAATAGCTCTTACATTCCATTCAGACTCTGCAGCTTCCTCACGAAAAATTTAACATTTTTTTTTACTTTTCACCAGTGCACTAGTCAGCAGCGAGCGCATAAATTCCTACACAAAATCCTATTCGAATTAATCTGTTGCTTGCTTGCTTGCGACAAGAGCCTGGGCATGGCCACATAACACAACAGCAAACGAATAGTCATTTAATTTGCATAAAAGCTCTCGACTAAATTAATATTGCACAACAAGCCCAAAAAAAGACGTTTATAGTGCTCACTTCTATAATTGGTGGTAGTAAATACATACACCAACCGCAACCTCTCAAAGTTTTTGGTGATGTCTACGAATCATTATTCAATTTGTTTCTTTCAAAAAAAAAGAATTCTTTTACTTAACTTTTTTCTCTCTCTCGCTTGAATAACTGAATCATGACTCATCTCAAGCTAACGAAAGGAGCATCTAAGCAATAGATCATCATGAGAAGAGTCAAAGTGTCACAGTAAAAAAAACCGCTTAGACGCTCACATATTAAACTTTTTGACATTCGAAAGCTTCAAAAGTGATGATAGGTTTTTGGTGATGTCTACGAATCATTATTCAATTTGTTTCTTTCAAAAAAAAAGAATTCTTTTACTTAACTTTTTTCTCTCTCTCGCTTGAATAACTGAATCATGACTCATCTCAAGCTAATTACTTACCCACACACACGCATTAACGCATCTTAAATATTATCTCCCAAAAAATTATGGCCACGCCACTACTGTCGCTAATTTACAACGTTCCCTGTCATTATGTCCATGTATGATTTTTGTCTTGAAAGAAAATCGTGTATATTTCAAAAAAAATATAGTCATACACTCCAACCATTTCTTTTGACCATTTAACAAATAAACAACGAATACTTATCATTATTATTATCATCATCATCACCCGCAAATTAGTAATGACCGTTATTTTCAACCTAAACATTTTTGGGGTCAGTCAAGAGCCTGAGCCAACTATATTATTTTTGGACACACTACAAAAAAATTCTCGACCTTCGCGAGGAAAAACCCCCTTTTTAACATTATTACACAATCACGAGAGGGAGAGAAAATAAAGAAGGAGCAAGAGAGAAAAAAAAATCCTAATAATGTTCATCCTTTAAAAAAAATTAGTTGGTCCGTTTAAACTGCCTCTTCTCAGGACAAATAAAAAAAATAAGTGTCAATAAATAACGTAACGAGTTAGTTGGTTTCAGGTCGTTTAAGAAAAAAAAGCCTCGTTTGTCACACGATTTTCTTGGTCTTGGTCTTTTTTTTTATTTTGTTGCAGCAGCAGCAGCAGTAGAGCTGTTAATGAGCCACTTATCGTAATAATCGGATGGACAAAGATGAGCCAAAAAGTCCCTTGTGTTAGTCACCACTATATGAAGTGCAAGTTAATGTCACTCGTCCTTTAAAAAAATTTTAAAGTGCTTGCAACAAAAAAAAATTTTGCAACAATATTGCCCATCATAAACATACGTAAGATATTTTTTTTGTATAATGGGTGCTGTTGGTTAACGTAAATATGGCGTCAAGATTTTTGTGTACTTTACATTTTATTGCGGTCATTTTAGCTTTTTTTTGCGGTGAAGTTGTGTGTCGACTAAAATGGGCTTGTTTAACGTTTTTTTTATTGTTCTGATCATCCATGTTTCGTGTTATTATGATGACCCGCACAAAATTTCTTGTGCACTTGACTCGTTAAAAACAAATGAGGATGGTGGGAGGAATATAAAAAAACGCGCTCCTTCGTTAAAGATTGTGTGCGGTTTAATTTAGATTTCATGTTGGTTATCTAATAACGTTCCCAAGATTTTCATTGACAATTGAATGGATTTGTCACGGGCGCGCGCAATACCGCAACGATATGATGAACAAAACAAGAGAATTTTGTTGGGACGAGGATGAGCACTAATCATGATGAGAGATAAGACGTTATCGTTCACCACACGACGGCACCTCTCGCACATATAAATTCGTTTACACTTCTGCAAGTCTCCCTCCACCACCAAAACAAAATTGACAATTTAAATGTGTATTCAAATTAACTTGAGGTTTTTTTCTCTCTCGTCTCATTCTTCTGAGGAATGAGACCATGTCGGTCGGGTTTGCCATTCGTAGATATTCATAAAAAATATTTTTTTTTTCGCCTCTTCGCATAAATTATCGATGCTCATCCAAAGAAGCCTTCACAATCATAATGAAGAAAAAAAAAGTAAAAGTAAAATGTTACAAAAAGGATGAGGTAATCGTACTCGAGCATCTCAACGGAACAATCATATCCGTGCTTCTTTTTTTTCAAAATATGTGTGTCTTATCAACTCAAATGAATATTTGTTCGCATCCTTCAAAAAAAAATAACGGACGTTTTTTTGTAGTAATGAAAAAAAAGAGAACCATCATCAGCAGTCATCTGAGTAATGAAAAAAATGTATAATTTGATTATAATGCGAAGAAGAAGAATAAGTTCAATGTGAGTTGTGTGTGCAAATATTTAAAGCTTTTTATCTCACATATCCACCAAACCTCTCAGCTTGAGAACTCATGAAAACGGTGATGTTTAGCGAGGAAGTCTTTTTTTTAAATAGTAAAACTTTTTTTTTGTCTTTTTGTACAATTGCTTAATCAAGGGTACTTGGTGGAATGTTAGTTTGTGTGCAAAAAAATATATTTCTTTTTTGTTGTGTGACTTCTTGAGTCATCTTATAACCTGTCTTATTAATAACATGACGTTTCAGAAAAAAAAATATTGCAGGAGGTGTGGGACATTTTGAGTGAAGCATATCCATCCTCTCAATCACCAGTCTAGTGACTTATGTGAGCACTTGTAAATTTTCGAATGTGTGTACACGATTGGGTTGTGTTATATGTGCTCACAGGACAATGTTATCGTGTGGACGTAATAAATTTGTAAAAAAAAGGGTGGTTGTTTTTGTTGGTTCGTTTGGTACTTTTTTTTGATTAACATTATTTTTTGCTGCTTCCGTTTGAAAAATATTTTGTTTGTGTGCAACTTGAAAAAAAGGGAAAATTACTGTCATATAATTTTTCAAGGGATGTTGCACGAGGGTCGATCAAAGTGGTCCTGTCTGACTTTTTACAAACGAACGTGTATAGATAACAATCTGAAATTTGGGAGGGTAATTTGAGATTCCAGAAAAATAAATTGAACAATAAACGAATAAAAAATTTTTACATGAAATGCTAAAAATTGGAAGTTCAAGATAAACCTTGAATAGTGAAAACTAAGAAGCTCATCGGATCCTCCTCATATCCCTCGTACGAATGGTTAACAACGCAAGATCACACAATATTCCTCATTCAAACAAAAATTTGCCCATATGAACCGCACCACTGCACATTTTAAACACACACGACCACGGCATTAGATAAACTTGTTTTTTTTAAACTGACTATTTCGAATCACCATAATAATCTCCTGTGACTGTTTTTTTTTCTCCTTCTTTCTTCTTCACAAGATGAAGTAATAGGTTACGAGATACGCAATTTGATCATTGATGAGATTACACAGTCATACAAAGTGACTTTGTGTTATGCAGTTGGTGCTATCATGATTCTTTTTTTATTCGCGTCTCGATTATCATTATCCCATTTTGTCTGTGTGTTCACCACGAACCAACTACTGCACGCTGGGTTACAGTGTATAAGCGTCTCGTCGAAGAACGTCTTCGTGCAAAAAGGACGCGCGTCATTTCATTAGTTGGACGAGAGGAGAGTAAAGTGGTCACGGGTCTTTCGAAGCTGTGAAGTCTCTAGCAAACGTGTGTGTGGATGCACCTCCTTCAAGGAAATAAGGACTTCTGTCATTTCATACGTTTTTTGACAATCGAATTAATTTATTCGTTTAAAAAAATATTTTCTTTCCTGTTTCCTCCTCTCGGGAGCATTTAGTTGAGAGATATTTAGCCACATTATTTTCTACTCAATCGTGTTCACAACATTTTTGCACACACAAACAAAAAATTATGTGAAAAAAAATTTAATTGTGAATGAAGAAAATTGAGAAGAAAATAAAATCGTCTGGCAAGACATTATGGCTGGATTTTGGACAATCCTGGTAAGCTATAAAATTGTGTCCATAAATATTTTGATAAACCGATTGTTTTCACATTAATCAAATACAAATCACTCATGCAGTCCTTGGCCCTCATCTCAACTTCATTAACGTTATCATCTGCCGGTGTGATATCCGACCTCCCAGAATCAGAAGTGGACAAGGTCCTCGCCCTCTACCACTCAGCATGCCTCGGCTATGGAGACGGCTACTCGAGTTCCGCCGAAGGATATCCATCTTCCAAAGATCCAAACGTAAATATCGTGTGCAAGGAGCCACGGGAGTATGTTCCCCCTCCGTCGGAAAAGAAGGTTATCAGGTTACCCCCGCCTGAATCGAAGAAACAAGTGATATTCGTGGAGGTCCCTGCAGTACACTACAAGCATGACATCACTTTAGTTCAGGAACCGGGCGAGGGTCAAAAGACAAAAATCTTCGTACTTCCCCAAAAGTCTAGTCACAACATTCAAGTTCATGACCAGCGGTGGCCCGGGGAAGTTAAGAAGCCTCAAGTGTTTTTCTTGAAGGGAAATACTGCTGATAATAATGTCGAGTCTGGATACCCGGAATATGGACCACCTCCTATTTCCATGAATCCACCACCTCCTCCATCTTATGGCCCTCCTTCAGGCAACCCGCCACCGCCCAGTTATGGACCCCCGGCAAGCAATCCTCCATCTTCGTACGGTCCACCTCCGAGTAAACCTCCATCTAGTTACGGACCTCCTTCAAATCCTCCTCCTCCATCAAATTATGGACCTCCTTCAAATCCTCCTCCTCCATCGAATTATGGACCTCCTTCGAATCCTCCTCCTCCACCAAATTATGGACCACCCCCTTCAAACAATTATGGAGCACCTCCGGAAAAATCCTTCGCCTCCCCATTCACCTCTTCATTTTCCCCTCTCCCCAATTTCTTCTCCAGCAGTGGCACCCGCGGCGGTGGGGGTTCCTTCATCAATTCCGGTTTCCTCAACAAACCTTCACTCTCCCAAGACGTGACCACGACAAATCTCTTATCTCCCCCATTCAGTAACTTCCTATCTTCACCTTCCGACACATTCTCATCTTTCACTCCCTCCTCATTCCCTCCCTCCACATCATCATCATCCTCCTCCTCTTCTTCTTCTTCTTCCTCTGCCGACAGGACAAGTCTCTCTGCGCTCCTCCGCAAACTCTCCGACCGCCTTCGCACGATGCACCAACGTCGCCACGCCACATTCAACTCAGAAAGCCTCCCAAAACCCGGTCGCTTCGTGTTCCCTTCCGAGTCCCGCCACATCCCAGTCATCCTCCCAACCAAGTCCACCCTCAATCCAACCCGATACTCTTCGAAATTCACAAAGCCCGCGGTTTTCCGAGCTCTCGAAATCCCGTTGAAGAACGACTCCAGTGTGGAATCCGTCCCTTTTGTTTCACTAATTCGAGACGACGATTAATGACGAAGTTAAGGGTATCCCGTCAACAACTCCATTACCTCCACCACCACCAACGACTACAGACGGCATAGTACAGGATGACGTAGTGGGCTACAATTATGGCTCATCAGAAGATAGTGAACTCGTGGTGGAGGAGAGGAGTTCAAAAAAGGAAACGAAAGAAGAGCCAGTGTTTGACTTCGTCCCTGCGACCTACATTGGATAACACCTACGTAGTAGATAAGAAGCCTAATACGTCCACCTGACCAACCTAATAAATAAATAATTGGACACATAGTTTAATCCGCTCAAACTAGTCCGTATTGATATTCTAACTTTACGAGAATAGTGAAGATAAAATAAATACGTGAAGTGATGTGTGTGCACTGGTGTGTATTTAAAAAAAAGGAGTGTCATAACAAATTACGAATGCTATAAAGTTCAACAAAATGGATTGGTAATAGGTTTTTTGTTGGATGCGAGAAAGCGAGAGAGATACTGAACAAATGTCGTTTATGCAAAAATAAAAATATACCGCAGCTATTATTTTACCCATCATCACCGCAACAGTTGCGTAACATTATTCCGTTCCCTTTTACTTTATTCAAATGAGATGATGATGGAAGAGGTGAACATAGTTCAGCAGAGTGATACCGTGTGGTTTTTTTTCTCTTCTTTTGGGTTTAGAAAATTAAATGGGAAAGATAAGTGAGTAATTGTCTTCGACTTGCAAAATCCATCGCAAGTTCATCATCATCCCTGATGCAATAATTGAATATTAAGAGCGCATTTGGGAATCCACCCGTGGAGGAGACCTACTCCCAAAAATATATACACACGCCTTTTTAATGTGATTCTATCAGTGACTATATATCGCTCTCTTTAATGATAAGCCCCCCTTTTTTAGAGTCGAGACTATTTTACCGAGCTATACGTGCTGTCCAGTCAAAAAAGAAAAAAAATCTTCCCTACTTCTACACAACCAGTATTTCTTATCCTTATTTTTGCACACACTTTCCCTTATCCATGCTGTTTCTAATACCTTTATCGTTTTCTGTGTTACCTCCTTGCATTCCTATATAATAATCCTTGTCACAATACCTTTTAATTACTTTTTTACCCACGAAACAGTGCCAGAAAAAAATATGTAATCCTAAGAGTAAATATTTCGAATAAATACGCGCATTTACTTTTGTACATAATTTATTTTTTATTACTTGTACCAACCCTTCTTTGTTGACTGTTTTTTAATTGTTTATAAATATTTTCTCCTGTTTTTTTATTACACAAAAAGCTGTAAATATGTATCACACAAGGATTTTTTTAAACCAAGAACTGAAGAAAAAAATAAATCGTTTTTGATTACAAAAATGTGTAGAGAATATTTATACCGCATAAATCCAATTTTGAATTTCCTACTTTGCATATTATACTTTATTTTCCCACTTAAAAAAAACAATTTCGCACTTGTGTATTTTATCTTTTAATTACCATAACTTGTGATTATCCGCTCAAAAATTATGTGTTGCAACGCGCACACAATAATACAAATAACCCAAGTGGAAATGTCACAGACTCCCAAGTTGACACCGCACGATTGCAACCCTTATTGCGCTTATCAATCCGTCAACTATCAGCAGACCCCATGAATTATGTGGACACACACACATGGAGTGTGGCATAACTCTACCACCAAACACCTTCTTATCCTGCTGTTAAATGTCTGGTGTGAATATTAAATCACTTTGAAGATTGCATAAAGAGGACATGTTATCGAGAAAGAGAGAAAAAGAGGTACTCGACATTTTGACATTTTTAATCCGTCAACTATCAGCAAACCCCATGAATTATGTGGACACACACACATATGTAGTGTGGCATAACTCTACCACCAAACATCTTATCCTGCTGTTAAATGTCTTGTGTGAATATTAAATCACTTTGAAGATTGCATAAAGAGGACATGTTATCGAGAAAGAGAGAAAAAGAGGTACTCGACATTTTGACATTTTTGGTACAAAAAAATTTTTGTCTGGAAATATTAGCACAACAGCAAAGCCAATTAATATGTAGAGTGACTTGCATCAGGTAGAAAAAAACATGAACAAGGGATGCTGCTCTAATTAATTTTTTTCTCTTCTCTCTAAACTGTTGCATCAATCCAATCCAATTGACAAGTTGGATAATATTTAGTGCAACATGCATGATCTTATATATTATATTGGTCAACACTTTGTATTCAAATGTGTTATGTGCTTATAATATTTTTTATTATTATTTTCAATTCCACCTGCGTCGCGCAACATGTCATTCCGATAATGCTACCTAAAAACGATTCATGTCGAGTTGAAAAAAAGGAGCCGCACCTATTTCGTATATTCACTTCCCAAATGATAATCTTTTAATGGGATTTTAATAAATCGTTCTCAAAAAAGACTTCTACACAGAAGATTACATATATATATTGTGCACAGCCCTTTTTTGCAACTTATCGACAATTGGATACATAATAATAATATTTGGCATGCACAAAAAAATCACTAGCATTATCGAGTTGGCTCTCTATTGTTCAGAGAAAAAAGACGAAACCGGTTTGCCCAAACAGAACATCGTGCCCATTCACTTTAAATTGTTACATTGTTTTATCGGTCGTGTCAAAAAATTCTTTTAATATTGTAATTGACTGCTGAAGCATTGTTCGATTGTTTGTACTGCTGCGGGGTTATGTGAGTCAAAATCATTACTCTCTTTCACTGATCCAATTGAAATTGTTTAGTAAAACAAGATGGTCAAACACGACTTGCTCTTATCATCAACGTGTTTTCTGTGTGCATCAAGTTTTGCTTCACAATTGTTGGTGGTAATTAATTAAC
>JAHZNF010001987.1:0-20685 GCA_027744215.1 Troglopedetes dispersus
TGAATAAATTGTGTGCAGGGCTCAAAGTGCATTCAACATGATAAAGTATTATATTAAACATATTATTCACCACCATCATTGGGATGAGCAGAGACAGAGGAAGTGAAATTGTATTTTTTTGTCTTCTGGAATAGAAATGGAAATGTGGTGCAATGCCTCATTTCGAAAGGATGATGATAATCATGATCACCATGAAGCAAGTGAAAGTCAGGGAGAGCCGAAACCCCAAAGGGCATTCATGTATGCAATCTTCTGCTCACATTTTACCCAAAATGTGCACAACCACCACTCACGGATGAAATTTTAGTAAATGAATGACACGAACTCTCTCTCTCTACAAAAAAGCATGCACTTGGCACATACATTTGCACCACTGGGTCGTCGTCTGTGAGGGAGAAGGATAATACCATACAAAATTCATAAAAGGGATAAATAAAAGCAGAAATAAAAAAGTGTAATAAAAGGAAAGACCTCTTTCCTTGATGAGTAGAGCACGATGCACTGCACATGAGAGAATTGCATCGGAAACGTTCTTGCATTTCGGATTCAGCATTCTTGTACATAAAGAAGGGATGCACAGGCAACATTATGGTGCACGCTGGCTTCTGGCAAATGGATTGACAGATGCAAAATGCACGTGAGTTCCGTAGCTAATGTAAATACATGGAAATTACACAAAATAATTCTTCATTGGTGTCATTTTTTTAGTTCGAAAAGTTTAAATTTTAAATGTAGAACTCCAAAATTCTGACACTGCACTGATAAATTAAAAACCGTTGCTGTATAGCAGCAGGAATGAAGTTTCCTTGATACGTTTAGACGATAATGGTCAAGTTATACCAACTTATATGTAAAAAATTCATTCACTCTGAACTTTGAATGAAACTCGATACATGACTACCTAAATAAACTATTTTTGGTTGACAAAAAGCTGACATCGGCATTTCAAAATTTTTTACATGCGAGACTAGAGTGAGATCGTGATGACTTGATGTTATAGTTAAGGTGGCACGAGATGCAGGAATGCCAAGGTTTGGCAGTCACGTTGTTACCATTTGTTAATACTGAATGCCAACAGATTAAACCACCCTGGGAGTATTTCGGAAGAAAGTAATTTCATCGGGTGTGTGACACACGTCAATTAATTATTCATAAATGCGCAGTTCACTCTTTATTATCATTGATTGATTGTGTCCTTCACAAAAAATTTCTCTCACGAGAATATATGTCTTCAAATTATTAAAAGTATACACTATGTATGTATATTTTTTAAAATTCAACTTTCTACTTTCATAATAAGTACCAGTTACAATACAAATTGTAAAGGATCACCGGACCATCTTCCGTGTACATAACAAGTGGGCACGTGTATGAACGTCTTATTACTAAAAAAACAGAAAACGTTAGTTTGAAGTGATATTCTAAAAAAAACTATGCCATCTGGCTAAACATAATCATATAAAACTTTTTTTGCTTCAACCATATTATTATGCAATTAAAATCAAAGGCATGGCATTACCAAATTCACCAAGGCTTGAGAAAATACCCAAGGAGTTCCACTTTTCTATAATCCAATTGAAAACATTGATGATCCAGCCCCGTGTCCATATTACACTGTCTTGAATCCATATGCCAACCTGTGTGGACAAGCGAATGATCACGTTCGATTCTGAAAACGGAGCAACCCCGGTCTTGTCGTTCTTCACACCAGCACTGTTGGACCGCTCGTACCCCGGAAATGGATTTGCTGAAGCAGCAGATGTCTTGAAAGCTTGAAAGGGGCCTAAGTTCTGCTGATTTCCATCCGAATTAGCGGAGGTAGTAGCTTGAGCAGGACACATGTCAAACTTCCAAGTCGCCCATAACAAAGCAGTAGTGAACACAATACACATGAGTAAACAGAGGATGATGAACCATTTGATTAAATTGCCAATGAGGACCCAATAATTAGTTGGCAATGCCGGTGGATGATTGGAAGTGTAGTAATCTGTATATTCGAATGATGGCATTGACAAGTGCCGTTGACGTTGACCTTCAGCGCTTTGGCTGCTCGGCACAGAATGGGACCTTCCAGATCTGGAAGCTTGGCTGCTTTGTGACAGATTTTGATTAGAAGATTGACTGCTGCTCCGACTTGAAGATGACTGGGACGAGTCGTAATACTCCAATTCTTCATCCGACGACCCAATCCAATCAGGATACTCTTGAAATTGAGAATAAAAGTCCATCTTGCGACAGTTCCAAAGTTTGCTCGTAGGTTCCAAATTCCAACTAAAACGATTAATAAAACACAATAACCATTTATTTTTTAGAAATCCCGCTTGCAAAGCAATTTTAAAATAAAATTAATTCGTAGGTATTCACAAATCTTTACTCACATCTTTAAATTCTCCAGTGTTTTCACCTCCTTTGCCCTTTGACTGGTTCCTCTAACTTGAGTTTAAGATCTCCTCACGGGAAATGCATCACTTTACCTGAAAGCGTCGTTCGATCAAGGGTGAGTTCCAACTTGATAATTTCTCATCCTTCGGCCGCTAAAACATGTCTGAACAAGTTGCCGTGATCAAAGGAAGGGATTACTCCCATTTTTAATATTTTTTATTTTTATTTGGTAACAAAGAAAAGGAAATGCAAATCGTTCGCTTTTGTCCAGTCCAATCGTCAACATGATAATATGCTTTACGACTGACTTGTGAGTGAACAGATAGATCCCTCATGTCCGTAAAACATCTCAGCAGGATATGCAAATTATTAAAAAGTTACTACAGCGTAAATAATTGTTTTATTCAATAGGATTGGTGGTTCCCTTCTTTTCTTACATGGCGACTCTCCAATTGGCTTGTATGTATTTTTTCTTAAGCGTTTAAGCTTGCCGTCATATGCCTTTTGGTGTATCTTAATTATAAAAAATCCACGCAGGTATGAATGTTGTAACTCCGATTTTCCTGTTGAAGTCAATATGCAAATTATTAAAAAGTTTCTACAACGTAAATAATTGTTTTATTCAATAGGATTGGTGGTTCCCTTCTTTTCTTACATGGCGACTCTCCAATTGGCTTGCATGTAATTTTTCTTAAACGTTTAAGCTTGCCGTCATATGCCTTTTGGTGTATCTTAAGTATAAAAAAATCCACGCAGATATGAATGTTGTAACTCCGATTTTCCTGTTGAAGTCAGTGTGTTCTGTCATGATAAGTATTGAGCACATTGCCAAAATCAACGAACCAGCCCCAGAATTTCAGAAGTGAAAACCCGTCAAATGTAATGTAGTGCTCCAACCTGATTCCTCTCCTTTTTAGTTCCATTTGATCCGTGATCTTTCTCCATCTGTAATCTTGAATGATGTGACAAACGCGAGAGAGAGTGAACATCTAATCCTCACACAAACTAAATCCATCACGTTGTATGCATATACAATGCGTACTATTTCGCAAATGATTAATGTCATCTTGCTCACCTTCTTTCGCATTACAAGAAGAAGTCAAAAACCTGCGTGCTCCAATCTGACTTCAGATTCCTCTCCTTTTTAGTTCCATTTGATCCGTGATCTTTCTCCATCTGTAATCTTGAATGATGTGACAAACGCGAGAGAAAGTGAACGTCTAATCCTCACACAAACTAAATCCATCACGTTGTATGCATATACAATGCGTACCATTTCGCAAATGATTAATGTCATCTTGCTCACCTTCTTTCGCATTACATGAAGAAGTCAAAAACCTGCGTGCTCCAATCTGACTTCCCAATGTCTCTACCAAAAAAATACTATATATATTTTACACACACACAACACCTTCCATCTCTCACAAGACAAGACCCACACGTACACATTTTTTTTGCTCCATAAAAAAATTCCGAATTCACTTCAGATATCCCATCACTCGGAGCATTCTACTTATCCAAAAAGGCTGTTTTAGAGAAGTGAGGGAAAATTGTCTTAAAACCATTGCATACCAAAAAGGTCTCTTCGTTTTTTGCGTGAATGTGTGCGTGTGACGACGACTCCTTTCTCATTCTTACTTCACTTTACGACAGGGGAAAAGCTGGTAAGAGAAAAGCTCTGACGATTTTCTCTCAAAAAAAAAAAGATTCGTCAGAAAACGAGAGTGTCTTCTTCAGTCATTTGGTTAGAATTATCATCATCATCACCACCACCACCACAATCTTGATCTCATCTTGATACTTTCCTCTTTTCGCATGCTTGCCTTCTTATGTGGATTTTTGAATGATGTGGATACAAAAAATAGTGATGAAAAAGAGGTTTTCCTTACAAGAGAGATTTGTGAAAACACTTTTAGTGGAATTAGATGATTCATGCACGTAAAATAGAAGAAATCGCTTGATACTCCTATTTTACTTTAGGAGAGGAGTGTTTATAGTTGTGCTCGTGCGTGTGCTACAATGAACTGACTTCTGTTCTCTACAAAATAAAGTATTTTCTTCTTCTCGAGATTGGGTAATGGCTCAACATGGAAAATGATGGGCATGTGGTCGTGTGTGTGTGTGCTTCTTCCAGACTCAATGAATGAAAAGCTGCTGCTGCTCCTGATGCTCTTCCAGAAAATAATATGCCTTGTCTTCTTCCTTCAACTCATGCATGACGATGCATTCGATGGGGAGATTTAGATTTTCGTTTACATGACATTCTCATCGTTTTTTCCCTTGTCGTTGCCCAAAAAAATAAGTTGTCATCTTCACTCTTCAAGACAGATGCAATTCTATGCAATACATACTCATACGCATAAGCTATACCATCTTATCATGGGGGTCTACAATAGTTTTATGTGTAAAGGGCACCATGTTACATAAAAATAATATTATGTTCTTTTTCTGCGAAATAAAAATTTCCTAACAAGACTGCCTATCTACCTCTTTTGCTTTCATGGCTTTGATATTTATTCTGAGGAGCATTTTCATACCATTTTATTGTTGATCCAACATTATTGCCCGGCTTAAAACGAAGAAAGTGTACCCGTAAAAGGCTTACACTAATAAAGATGTGACGGAGGTAAGTGTAAGTACTTTGTACAAATGATGGTTTATCATGATGACACTTTCTCTAAGTCTCAAAGTGTCTGGAAAAAGAAAGATTTGCAATGGAAACCTCCTCGAAAAATCTTTTGTGTAATCTTAGAAAAGGTACAGAGGATCACTCCAGTTAGCAAAATGGAAACACGCAGTCAAAGACAAGAATAAAAAAAGAGTCTTCTTCAGGACTTGAAAATGGATAAGATGGTTCTGGCGGTACTAGGAAAAGTGTTGAGGAATAGGAGCAAGGATAAAAATTTACATAACACTCCTCCGGCATCAAAAGACACTCAAGGCTCATTTACTCAAGAGGTGGTGTAATCGACGGATTTGGAATCAAGTTGTCGCCATTGAATACTAAAATTCTCCTTCTAAAGTGAAACTTGTCCTCCCGAGCAAAACTGCAACATCTTGCATATATCAGTGAAAGTATGTAGCTGTGCTCCATAATTTCAGGAGGACTTCCTGGAAAAGCGGAAGAAAGTTGTGCACTTCACCAACTTCCTTTTTGATCGTTAACATGGTATAGAATCATTTTTTTAAAAGAGAGAATCCTTTGCATTATAATGATATTTTAAGGGATTTCCCTCTAGATAGATATGTAATCATGTGTAATATCATATTTATTGCTAAACCCGGAAGCTGGAAAATTTTCCATCCCAATTAAGCGCCCATCCTTGTTTGTGTTACAGCAATCCCTCTCTCTCCCTGATAACCGGATAATGATAAAAGATTTCCCTTTTTGAACTTGAGCCCCGCTGTGTGTGTTCTGTGGAGAGAGAAAGAGTAATTCTCATCTTCCGCGTTCTAATTTTAGTTCCAGCTTTCTCTCCCTTTTTTTCCAGTGTTAAATGAAGACTGCAAGATTTCCCAGAAGCTGGCTGAAGAGCAGTTGTGTGCACATAAGCTTCCAGTCTCACCATCCGTACTCCGATCATTACTCAGAGAGAAGAAGGATGGAGCACGGTTGCATCATCACAGGGGGTGAAATGAAAGGATTAATCCATTGTAAGGTAGTTGACCCTCAATTTGTCATGTTTTTCGAAACTAAAAGCGATATCTTCTCAAACTTGAGCGGAAACTAATTTTTTGCCACTTTTCCATTTTGTGTGACTAGTAAGTTTAGATGTACTGGTTTTCAAAGTATGATATATGCATTGTGCGTCACGTAATGTTCTAAAGTATATTTTTGGCTTCACAGCATGCTAAATTCTACGTAGTGGAACCTACCAAAAAAAGATCATTATCTGGAAAAGCTGGTCAGACAGAATAATATCCTTCTGTGAAGTGCAATATGGCTGAAGATATACATAAATATGAAGGCATAAGAGTGGAGCTTAAAAAGAATACCAGAATGGGTTGCTTTTGGTGTAAAAACTTTGCTCATTCTATAATTTTCATCCAATCAAGCCTCCTGCTCCTGGTCCAGATAAGTATCACTTCTTCTCCGACTGACGCAATATTCCCAGAAAATTTTCTGGCATGGATGGCCATCATTCCACATTTCCCAGTTGGGAGTCAAAATTAATACAAGATTATTATACTTTTTACATCCACGTGTGTCCATATATGTAGGTATACATTTTTACAAAATTATTATGTGGCTTTCATCTTATCATTTCACTTCATCTGTGCGCATAATTATTTTTTTTTTAAATTTCTTGAATAATGTGGTAAAGTCATAAACGCTCCAAGTCTTAAAGAGCTTCAGGAAAGGATCTCGACATTTTTTTATAAATAATCAACATTCCCCAAAAAACATGTGCATAACTAACCATAAATAAAAGTTTGTTAGTATTGAATAGGAAACTTATTTAGGAAAGAGGAAATGATAATTTATTTCCACCTCGCCAGGTCTTTGACTTTTACTCTCTCCCAACAACACAAGCAAAACTTTCCCTGCTTCTGATATGTGATGTGGAAATATGATGAAACTTGTGTGGCGAGATTGAAAACGACCACTCTGGTGTTTCATTCCCCCTTGTTCCCCACAGAGGATCATATCATTACTCTTATTATTATTTTGATGAGTAATTAAGTGCAATTGTATGGGCATGTAAGTAACTAGAGATATGCGCTAATAAAGGCTTATATGTAGTCCCTTCTCACAGGAGTGATACGTCTGCCTGGGGAATTGAAAATAAAGCTGTTTTTAAGCTTGAATGCTGATGCTGACAGTTTTTCTCGTGCTGGGAAAATCTGCATGCGTCTCGATTTCCTTCACCAATTTCAGTTTTTATATCACCGTCACCACTCCACACGAACATTTATTCTGGGCTTGTTATTATTGCCCACCATTCTCAGAGACTTATCATGATGATGGTATCACGTCCTTTCCAAAAATAGGGAGAAATCTACGGTGGTGCACATTCTTCCAAAAATGATGATGGAGCTGACTTTAATTCCTCCTTTCCTCCTTCGGCACGGGTGCGGGCAACAGAGGATGGTGGAGGTATGTTTGTGTGTGCGTACACATCTATGATGATGCGATCCTATTATGACAAGGAAGAGGGCAGACAAAACACGTGTCCCAAATCCCACTAGTAATCTCGATAATATTTATGTTATTATTAAATTGCGTCCCTGCGTAACTTTTGCTTTATATCCAACCTTATCAAAAGTAATATCTACGTTTTATTAAGTACCAGAATTATAAGTAATATGGGGACCCGAGGAGTCGGATCGTTTTACACCAAAATATACGGAGTTACCATAAAAGAACACAATATATCAGATGAGTGTTGTGTACACACACACACGTCAAATATTATTGCTGGGAAGAGTCTAGTATCAGATTATGAACTGATAAATGAGGTAGCAATTGGAGTAATTCGATAATTTGTATGCGCCTATGTAAACATTATTATCATTGTGTACTGCCCCACCAACATTTTCATTCCTTATCCTATCTCACGTGGAATCAAAGTACTCATTTTGCGAGAAGAAAATTGTACATGTTCCCAGTTTCATTTACAGAGACAATGGCAATTTTCCTAATAAACATAAACCATAATAATTGTTGAAAGTAATAGGCGGACAAAGGAGAACAATCTTATTTGTAGTTTTCGCGGCGAAAATATATTTATTGTTGTCTTGTGATGTGATGATGATGCTGTTACGTAATGGAATTACACACAGTTAAAATTTACAACCTCTGAAACTCAATTTTATGTACACATTCACTACTACACCGAAACAGCCAATTTGCCATCTTCCATGTCATCCTGTGTCTGTGTGTACATAGTAGAACGTAGAAAGAGGAGGAGGCAAGCAAGGAAAGTCGGAACCAAAAAAAAAAAGAATTTATAGCCTGGGAATGAATGAAATCTTGAACATTTATCAAACGAATGAATCCTCGGAGAAGAAGACAAAAAGCAGAGAAAAGAAGTCATTCCTATTTTCTCCCATTTTCCCTTTCACTCGCGCCAAGAAAAATCTTGAAAGAGGTTTCCATACTTAACTTTTCCACTGTTGCTTGCATATTTCTCAATGAAGATGGAAGCAAAGGAATGCACTTAGAAATGTGGTATAAAGAACACTATCGAAATATGGAGTGCGTGCAGACAGATCACTGAAGAAGGAATGCACACAAGATTTTTTTTACTAGTTTGTGTATACTCCCGCCGCCGTCTAATAGAATTCATGAGAGAAAAATAAAATGGAGATACCGAGATAGCCACAAAGAAAAAAATAAAATTGTTGTCTGAGCTGAAATCTGGGGAAAATGTGCTTGTGTATTCTAACATTTTTCTCGAGTTTAGAAAAGTGGGAAAGAAAACGACAGAGAGAAAATAATGCGATACTTATTCCAAAAAAATGTGATGTGGAGATGGGCGCCTATTTAATAGAAAACCCTGCATGTGTGCAGCAGCAATGTCGTTGATTTGAAGTAGCATTGGTGAAATAGCATCTCGTATAATTTAATAGAAAACACGGCGGCTCTTGCAGGACTACGACCACTATCAAATATTTATTCAAAGATTCAGAAAAAAAATTATATTGCCTTTTTTTCTTCGAATGAGTGGTAAAAATGTCTAAAAAATAG
Organism: Troglopedetes dispersus; assembly: GCA_027744215.1. Classification (NCBI taxonomy): domain Eukaryota; kingdom Metazoa; phylum Arthropoda; class Collembola; order Entomobryomorpha; family Paronellidae; genus Troglopedetes; species Troglopedetes dispersus. The sequence continues at coordinate 9,074 of JAHZNF010001987.1, forward strand.
TATTGTGCGGAATGCAGGAGAATATGGCAAAGACGAGTGAAATGTTCATGGGATATCTACGTATGTCCTAAGTAGCATGTTACATGACTGTTACAAGAGAAAATGATTTCTTGAAAGGAAGCAAGGAAAAAGGAGAAAGTGGCCTTTAAGATATTTTTTTTTCGAGATGTGGTAATTTAATCTGCATAACAATGACATGCTTTTATGAGCTTCAATTGCTTGAGGAAAGGCCATTTAGATAAAACAACGACCCATAAAAATCCAACAGATTATGACAAGAGATGCAATGGTGGAGTAGGAGTATTTTATGTGTGTATTTACTATCTAAAAACTACATAGCTAAAAACAGCTTTGATTACGTGTTGCCGTGTTTGATAAGCTCTTTTATAGGAAAAATATGTTTCAACGGAGGTGTATTCATATGTGAATATTTTTGTGTTCAATGTTTTTTTCTGTATTTTTAAGAAAAGAAAATGTACGAAAAGGATTGAAAATAGAATGTATAAAGTTCTGGAAAAATTCCCCAAATTGCTTGAGGAAAGGCCATTTAGATATAACAACGACCCATAAAAATCCAACAGATTATGACAAGAGATGCAATGGTGGAGTAGGAGTATTTTATGTGTGTACTACCTAAAACACTACATAGCTAAAAACAGCTTTGATTACGTGTTGCCGTGTTTGATAAGCTCTTTTATAGGAAAAATATGTTTCAACGGAGGGGTGTTCATATGTGAATATTATTGTGTTCAATGTTTTTTTCTGTATTTTTAAGAAAAGAAAATGTACGAAAAGGATTGAAAATAGAATGTATAAAGTTCTGGAAAAATTCCCCAATCCATTTACACGCATCAAGATTCAAATAAATTAAAATCGCTATGTGAGATCCCATCTTCTGTGCTGTAACATTCATATTCGTTTTTTTAGATATGAACAAAAATATCTGCAGCCAAACAATAGACTTTTGACTTTAGAATATTGAAACATCAATATATTCTTTTTGGAAGAGCAATATCGCCTTTATTTTTCATCTTGTTGAGAGGGAAAAGGGCTCTTTGCGTCTAAAAAAATATGATTTCTTACAATGAAATAAGATTGTTTCTTTCAATTTGCTTCAGTTGCCTGCACCACACCACCGCGTGCCTTGTTGGAGCCGCGTCTGTGTTCCAAAAGAAAAAAAGCTGAGAAGAAAAAGCAACAGTCAATTCATATTGAATTACGGATTTTTTTGCTTTTTCAAATACGAAAATCTTTTTTTAAGAAAAGGAGACAACGCTTTTGGCATTGAATCTGTTGAAAAAGGAACGAAACACACAAACCACCTTTTGGAAGAATTGGAAGAATACGTAATATTGTACAGAAAGGAAACAAATATACAACCAGAAACGTCACAGCTGTCAATGTTTCAAGTGGCATTTCCAATTCGTAATCTTTTTTCTCTCTCACACACACACATGAACAGCGATTTTGCTGGGAAAAAAATTCCGATATTCTTTTTTTTATTTTATTCTTTACGGGAAAAACTATGTTCAATATGCCTTTTCACAGCAAGATATTCCATCGCTTGTCTTTGGAAACTTTTACTGGAAAGTATAAAGTGTGTAAAAAGGCAACATGTACGTACACAGTTTTATGTGATGTCATTTTATCAACACGTTTCTCTTATCGCTTTTATTTTACATAGATATATGCTCACAGATACATTTTTGCAGTGCTTGAGTGCCCGAAAAAAAGGAAGACAGGATGGCAAGCAAGACCCTCTCGAAAAAAGTGAAAACTTGAAACAGAGGCGAGAACATTGCTCCTCCATTTTTTTGTCTCATTTTTTTCAAACATGAGTGTATGTATACCGGTAACAAGGGAAAGATCAAGGAGAAATCGACATATCTGAAAGAGATAAAAAAGGGAATAATTCTGAGAAAGTTTCCTTTCTGCTCTTTTCTGAACTATTCTGCCCTTCTTTTTCTTCTTTTGAAACTTGGTAGAAATTTTTTTTCTTGAATCTGTGCGCAACAAAGCAATGTTATGCTGTGCTTCATAGATGTCAAATATGGTGGAGAGAGGTGGAGGTTTCCTTCCGAGATATAAACATGCAGACATTCCGTGTTTTATCTATGTGCCGTCTCCGCTGTTGAATCGGATGGTCTGATTGAGATTCGCAGTCAAAAAATGGAAAGGAATGCATTCATTTCTTGTTCCGAAAAAAACTCCAGAGAAAGGAAAGATACAGAGAAATGGGTGCATACATCATATTACATATATATTTCTCTCGGACGTGTTATAAGTACTGCAAACACATTTTTATCAAAGAAGTTCACATCTAGAAAAAAAAATACTGCATGGAGAAATGCTATATGGAGCAGAGCTTTTGAGAGAAGAAAAAAATGAGATATATTTTCTCCCTTTTTTCTCACAAAGGAGAAACTAGTAAGAAGGAAACAACCCTCTGTCGCTTCCAATGTCAATAAGAAATGAAACATCCTTAAGGGAAAACGTGAAAGGGAGGGAAAAATTCCCTGAGAAAAAGAACGCACAAAAAAGGTAATCCGAAACGAGACAAATAGTATAAATATCACTGCATAAAACACTACTTTTCACATCAACGACGTTGTCGCTGAGCACAAAAAAACGACACGTTATATTACTCAGACACAATATATAAAAATATCATAAACACAACAATAGTAGTTGGGAGAAGACAAGATATTTTTATGAAACATAGCAATTGCATGTTAGATACACACAAGAAACGACCAAATAATGCAATAATAGCAGTCTCGATAATTCTATTCGACAATAGTATTGCAGTTCTCTGCATCGAGATGCATTCCGCCATGGGAGCTTTTCTCAAATGCGCCTGTTTGCTCCTGTGTGTGTGAAGTAATATGCTCAGGGATGCACTGGATGTGTACAAATGTGCATCCGATGTTTTTTCCAAGTTTGTTGCATTTCTCGTTTTTCAACGTGGCATCATCTTCTCCCGTCGTCGATAAGATGGGGAACTTGTTATAGGTTACATCACTGCAATATGATTGAGGACACTATCGATCTTGACATTTTTCAGCAGATTCAATTCACCAGAAGATATCCGTTAGATGAAAGATATGAAAGATGAGCAAGATAAGTTGAGTAGCAGGAGTTCTGAAAAAAAACTTTTAGAAAAAAATGCTTTACTACTGCAAATGCATCAGCAACAGAGACCCATAGTTTTGGAAATATATTGGATGCACTTATTTCACAAGATGTTTGGCAGTTGTAGTTGCACTGGAAGTGAATTCTCGTTTGTCGTGAGGTGTCAACGAAAACGAGAAAGAGAAAAGCTATGCTTGCCTGGGGAAAAGTATATCTTCTCATTTTTTCAATTTTTTTTACTTTCCCTTCCCCAGAGGTTCCGGTGAATGTGAAACACCTTCAGTGAACACGCAGGTATATAAATATGTAACTGATTAATATTATTACATATCAAAACGCCGCTTGAAATATTTTTTGCAATTTTAGGTTGGATGTAGTTTGCAGATTTCAGGACAAGCAAAAGGCGATAAAAAATTTCTGGAAATTTTATTGACGTGCTGATCATGATTCATTTTTGGCATAATTGTTACCATTTTCCTTGTCTCCCACTCGTTAAAGATTGGGAACGATAAAAATGAGTTGTAGCTTTGTTGAATTAATTTTTTTTCGTGAATTAATGCGGAAATGAGGGGAGGTAGACTGATGAGATTACCGGAAAAAGTAGGGAACATTGACACCCGGGAAGGGACCACGTGCGATGGTGAATGGTAATTAGTTTCCTAGCTGGGTATTAAAAAGGGGATCCACGCAGGAAGAAATGTGCTGACAGAAAAGGTAAAAAATACGACAATTTGTTGACAGCGGAAGAACTGTTTGAAGCAATAATAATTCAATTTTGTCAATTGGAAATGATGAGTTCCTTCCAAGGTTGAAGCTCTCTTTTGACAAATTACTTATTGAAGCTGAACAAACTCGATTCAGGCAGTGACAGTCTTCACATTCGTAAGTGGAAGTGTTGGAAAACTAACTAAAAAACTAGCCGTGTATTGTGGCATAAGTGCGGGCTTGGCTTTCCTTCTAATTAAAATCTCTTTTGATCATTACACGTCGTTAAAAATTCATGGGGAAAATGTAAAAAAATGAGTCTCCGAGCCTTTCTTTACATAGTTTCTTCTTTTTATGTTGATGCGTGAGAGAAAATTTGTAATTATTTGTCACAAGAAACGAAAAGATTACTCCGCGCAGTTTTTTTTTTTGGATGGGAGTTCTACGAAGCAAAGAAAAAGTCACTGTTGCTATTCAACTCGCTCTTTTCCTTTATTATAACCCTTTTAGAACATTTATGAATGATGGCAACAAGAATCAAGAATTACAAATTCGCCCTTCTGGCTCACACATTCATCCACACAAAAAACATACTAATTTGACGGGAATATTATATTCCTTTGCATGGTAATATTTTTTACCGTGAACTTTTTGGCGTTTCATGTATAACGTATGTAATAATAATATCATCGCACTCAACATTTTATGTAGTAGTTTCATTATTATGGTTTTGTGTGTGTTTGTGTGACTTTCAGCAAACCGTGAATGCTCTGGACTGCGGTTTGGTTCGTTGGGTTGTGGGAAAGATTTATTATGATGCCCTGATAATGTTATGTAAGCCCTTTCAGTTAAAGAGAGTAAATATTATAATTTCACTGCTCTCAAAATCTCTTGCGAAATCTCTACTTTATTCATCTGATAACCCAAGGCGATCATTAATATTAAGTAGCGCTTTGCGTCCATTTTTCGGGAGCAAAAAAATGGAATTAAGTTGAATGCATTATTATCTTTGCACAAACACACACTTTGTGTGTCCTTCTGGTGCAAATTATACACTCGTGTTTCCAATTTTCACAGCAAAAAAAACGATAAAATCAATGCCTTTTTGTTAAGAAATGTGTCTTAATTAGAATGAGCATGACGTCAGTTGTTATCAATTTTGTAAAGGTACATATTTTTGCCGAGTGTTGATTGCTTTTTGTAAAGCGAAAATTTAGTTTTGTGTCCTATAAATTAATTCATTAAAAATTTATTAATCCACAGTATATGCGCTTCGATTTGTGTGAATTGTAGTTGTTGGTATTATTCACACAGAGGGTTTTATGCACTCATGCAAATTTTTTCGGTGTGTTTTATTTCGGTGGTGCTGGACATGTCATAATAAAGTTGAGACAGTTCGGTAGAGGTTTATGTGGCGCGTTGGCTGATATTGGAAGTAATTTTAAAGTGAAGAGAATATTAAAGTAATACTCTCTGTTTCAAAGTGAACTCTCAAAGACTGGCAAACTCCACTTAAAAAAAAATAGACTGCTCCATAAAGCTTCTACATAAAAGCATCCCTGTGGTCTCCAAAAAAAATGTTCGTCCATATCATCATCCTCTTAGACGTACGTTCTCTGAATATCATCTCGTTACTTGTAACATCTATGTAAAGTCTCGCTTTCCGGTCAAATATGAAGCTATAAAGTGAAACTGAAGGAAAACGTGACAAAATTAATGATGAATCAGAGGAAAAGGACGAAGTGAATCAGTCGCCAAAAGCAGAAGTGGTCGTACTTCCCGAGTCATTTCACTTTTATGAAAGAAGGCTAAAAAGAAATAAGGGAAAAACTCAGTTCAAGATTTCTTCTTCTTCTTCAAGTGTTAGCAACACGACTACTACAACTACTTCCTCCTCGTCTAAATTACCGTTAAGAAAGAAAAGAAAAAGTTTACTGATCTCATTTATAAAACTTGAATGTACTTTTATACGTCCCACACGAGCAGACATATTTTATACATTTAAGTCTTCCATTTCATGAGTCCAGCATATGACGGGGAAGAAAATGAGTGGTTGTGACGGAAAGATGATATCTTGTCTGCGGTTCTTCATGTTATTTCCGTCCAGGCAAAATGAGCTCGAGAAAGTATAACTTTCAATGTGAATGGACGAATCATTTTGGAGTAGTCCTCCAAACTATTTTTTTCCCCGCACAGTTCTGAAAAGGAGAAAGAGAAGTGCCAGAAAATTTCTCAAGTGAAGGGAAAAAAGTTTTATGCTTTTGTTAGGAAGGAAAGGCTGACGATGATGACAGGGAAAGACCAATGAAGACAAAAAAACCATGAAAGAACCGCCTGTAATTTTCACTTTGAAGTGTCCAATAAGACGTAAAGTGAGATGGAAAATGAATAATTAATTTGAGAGTCTTAAAGGCTTGCTGAGCAGGAGTGGTTCAGTTCCTAGTTTCATTTTCAAGTTGACGAGTGCGGTCACTCGATGACGGGCTCAACTGTAACTAGAAAATAATATATGAAGCGCTGCACAGGTCAAAATTTTGTTCGCTGGTAAGAGTGCAATGCATTTCTTACAAAAAAATGGGTGGCTTGTTTTTGTGAACAGGTACCTCAGATAAAAAAAATATCCTCCGGGGTCACCCAATCTTCTTCGTTTTTGACGAGTGAGTTATAGAGACAAAAAAAGGTGAGTGGATTATAAGAAGGTGCACTGATTTTTTTCGGCAGGTTGGCCACAATCAAATGGAGTTTCGTGTTGATTACATTACCGCTCAAATTCTCTGGCTGGTCACAATATATCTTGAATGTTGATAATATATCATATTAAAATGCATGAGTACCTGCCGAAACCATTTTGACATTTTTATACTCTGGCTCGTCACAATATATCTTGAATGTTGATAATATATCATATTAAAATGCATGAGTACCTGCCGAAACCATTTTGACATTTTTATTTTAATGGGGAACCCCGTTCTTTTTTATTACGACTTGGTTCGTTCCATTCCTCTATAAAACAAGTGTATTCATGTCTAAAAGTTAAAACGAACTGAACGAAGAAGTGAACTGGTTATCCATTTGGCTGTTATTCTAACAATATGGCATTGAAGTACACAGGAGGTCGCGGAAGAATCCGGATTTTAGGTAGTTGTGAGTTTTCTTTTGCCTTGCTCGTTGGTAAAATCTATGGAGTTTCCTAAAGATTATTGCTCCCTTGGGTCCCCGAGAAGAGCCGCCATTTTCTAGGAATTGTTATATGAGCAGAGAAACCTTTTCTGGATTTAAAATGCCCACATATACAGAATCATTTAGAAACATCTTCATTTCAGCTAGCACACCATTTTCTTACAAGTTTTTAGGCGTAATATTGGTGGTACAAAACCACCACAATTTCTTCGGGTTAAGATAGATGAATGGTGATGTGACGGAGCAGAGTTTTATTGGGACGGAGTCTGAATGCGAATGTCTGTTGGTAGTTCTGTCATGAACTGTTTGCTCGTGAAGTCATGTCCTACTTCGCGGTAATTACCTCGTTCCCGCAAGGAATACGAGATTTCACAATGAGAAATATTTATGTACGATGAGCCACGGGAAGGAGAGGATGCAAAACGGATTTTAAAATTGCAAGCGTGTGGTTCATCAGGAAAAACAACAAATAAAAGTTGGAAACCAACTTGACCCACCAAAAAATTTTTTTGTGACAATAACGTGCGCAAATGTTTCCAGAGTTTTTTTCCACAAGGAGTTTTCAATTGCGAGAATTAAGAGGTTTAGATCATTTGGTGGAAGGCCTTGATCGTGAAGAGCATTTTCCTTTGTGACCAAAATATTCTCATTTTAATGACTTCTTCGTTGGATAATAAAGCTTTTGGTGGGAATTTGTTGCTTATCAGTTGTATTCATGGGGAACAAACAATTTGTGAATTGTGAAGCATTTTCCTTTGTGACCAAAATATTCTCATTTTAATGACTTCTTCGTTGGATAATAAAGCTTTTGGTGGGAATTTGTTGCTTATCAGTTGTATTCATGGGGAACAAGCAATTTGTGAATTGTGATTGTAAGGAAAATCCCATCTAAATCGTACCTTTTGGTTAATTCATTACCAGCCACCAAAATCCCAACTCCCATGTTGCACCTTTTATTGCTTCATGTAAATAGGTATCATTTTCTTATATAATTCACAAGCAAGCACGGCATTCATTACCAACCACCATAATCCCAACTCCCATGTTGCACCTTTTATTGCTTCATGTAAATAGGTATCATTTTCTTATATAATTCACAAGCAAGCACGGCGCAGTAAGAAGATCATGGCTGTAGATTTGAAGGTAATTAGGTAACCACAGGATATACGATAGTCTGAGACCATTGACTTCAACATTGACCATCATCAGAAATCTGTCTAGAATTGCATAATGACAAATAAAGAAAATTAATGTGACGAAACGCTGTAGCAATTCAAGATGGTCAGTGAGGTTTGATAACCACAGATGATTTGAAATTTTTTTATGAACCATCACACAAAATTCCCATATGAAGCACAAATAAGCTGGTAAATTATTATTATTTATTATGGTTCAGGTGGTACACAAGTGTTTACAAAATGCATCATAATATTGTTCTTTAAAACAGGTGTACAACAGTGTTCGGTTACACAATCACTAAAGTGTACAACAACACAATAATGTATAATATCGTGATTTTAAATGCATTTACTTCCCATCGCAATTGTACAAAGTCCACCCTCATCGACTATGTATTTTCCTGTTGGCCGTAGTGTAGAGGATTTAACCGTTTTACAAACTTTAAATAAATAAAGTTCTTCTTTGTGGACTCACTTCTGGGATACGAACACAAGATAACCTTCACTCAACACTGCATTATATACAATATTTGTTTTATAAGTTGTGTACATTATGTGAGTAAATAATGCATGCGTACATTCACACTCGACGCGATGTATCGGAATGTTTAGGAAAGACTAAAAATCAGAAAGGCAAAGGTTGTTTATTTTTGTCCCTTTTTCAGTTATAATTAGGTCCCAAAATAATAAGATGTTCATACATATTTACATACAGTGGAAAGCTGCAAACAATAATGTCCTCTTCCTTCTTAATCCTTCCTTTTGTGCTGAAGGAGACCAGCAGAAAGTGCAGTGTTGAATTTATGTAGCAAAGTGAAACTTGCATTGTAGACTCGTATTAAAATATTTTCACATGTAATGCACTCTTATAAAAATGTTGAAACAGGCATACCTACATTTTTACTTTACTAACCACTACTCTTCCAACCCAACCACCATCACCAACATTAACGTCACAGAACCAAGAAGAAAAAAAAATGCTAGAGAATTTAGTGCATTATTATGTTCATTTTGATGCTCTTATATTCTTTGGTGTTTTACGGACAAGTTAAGTTTGACGTTTGCATTCTGAACAACAGACCCTTTTTCTAAAAAAATATTGTTAAGAGTAATTTTACCTTTTTGTAGAACCACAAAAAGATATCTTCACCACTCAACTTTGCACAATCTAGATTTTTTTGTGACCGACTCGAGAGTTTATCTCTGATTTTATTCCAGACCAGCGTCTAGTTCTCAAGTTGCCTTCTTATGCTCCACTTTGCTCTGCATAATTCGTGACTGTGTGGCTGTTTATGTTAATAATTGTGAATGGTTGATCCTTGTTGTGGAGTTCGCACACATTAAATTTTTATAGAGGACTAAAGGTATTTGAGTGAGCTGTTGTCAACCTTTGTCAACCATGTTTCCGGTAGTTGATAATACATCATATGCAGAGATCATGAAACGCCGGCCTTTTGGCTGGGAATACGATGATCCTCAAACTTTTGAGAGTTTTGAATTTGAAAGGATCGAGCCATTTTTCTGGCATGACTTTATATCAAACACTTGGAAATGGAGCTATTATGCCAGTGCGATTTATGTTTGTGTCATCTTTGGTGTGCAAAGGTTCATGAGGGATCGCCCGGCTTTCAAACTTAAATGGCCACTCTTTATATGGAACACACTGCTAGGAATTTTCTCCATTATTGGGTAACGCCAGTAATACACCTTAAATAAGATATACCCACATATTTGTGATTCGAGTCTATCTGATTTTCTTAACTGATAATTTCATTCAAAGGTTTGCTCGAACGGCACCAGAATTCTTCTATGTACTCAGCAAACCTGATGGATTATACAACAGTATTTGCGTCAAGTGAGTGATATACCATACGACAAACTGATGTTAAAAATGCGAGAAAAAAAATTGAAAATCAATTTTACATGCTTATCTTTTTATTATTTCTTTCTTTCCTTCTCAGGAAGGGCATCAACATTCCGAGCATTTATTGGGGGTAATTGACACTGCAATTTTGACAATTTACATGATATAAAATTTCAAGGTTGTGATTTGGAGATTTAAAAACTGTATCCTTTTCATTTTAGTCTCCTGTTCGCACTGTCAAAATTTTGGGAACTTGGTGACACTGTTTTCATCGTTTTGAGAAAGCGACCTCTCATATTTTTACAATGGTAAGGTCAATGAAACAACCGGAGGAACCACCTCCCACGATATATTCACACTTGAATCGTGCATTTTTTAATGATTATGAACTTTCCATAAAATAGGTATCACCACATTGCCACATTGGTGGTTGTCTGGCATGCTGGTAAGACTACGTGCTACACGCAAAGCCATCATTGCAAAATCTTCTACAAAATTTAACTAACTTTTACATAATGATCTCATTATTATCCCACGTTATGTCTTGTTTTTTTTACTGTGCTTATTAGTCAGCAATTTTAGTGCTCGCCTGCTTTTATTGTTGCACACACAAGCGCCACACAGCATGCGTTTTCCTCAGATCTGCTACTTTTCTTTTCTCGATGTAAAAAGAAGTTGGTTGGTATGCTCCAGTAGTCAGATGAAAACCTTGAGCAGGAGTAGCAGACAAAGGAAGAAAGTGATTTTGATTGTGATATGAGATGATGATGAAGGGAAAACTTTTTTTGAAGGGCTGATGCTGATGAGGAAAATTTATTATGATTTCCACTCACTCATTCATTCCTTCTTCCGCTTCATTTCGTCTCAGCCGTGTTTTTACTTTGAACACACTCGAGTTCTCTTTTTCTTCCATTTTTTTCAACGCTAATTTCTCGATCACTGGTCTAATAGTTTTTGGTCGAGCGAAGTTTTATGGAAACTATGATGAGTTTTTTTTCTCTTTCATCCTTCCAAATTAACGTGAATGGGAATTGAGCGATTTGTGTCAAATCAGAGAGGAAGAAAACTTTGATGAAGCAATTAAGACGCTTTCTTCAAACAAATGGAAACATTCCCAGGAATTGTGGTATATCTTTATACTATTTTCTCGTGATTTAAGTCGATTTTATTTTTATTGACACAGTTTTGTCATCTGCGTTCGTCTTAGTTCACGAGGCAAACAAAAGAATATTAGTAGTACAACAACAAGTGCGGTCACCTTCTCAAAACATGAAATGTCTCATGTAAACAGGAGTAACATGTTTAAAAATAGCTGCAAAAAATTTGGAATTTTTGCACGCTTCTATTGCTAACAAAAGAAGCTTTATACATTTGTTCGTGTTAGCTCATCTTAGCTTTCACACGCTTTGAGTGTTTGCTCAGGACGGAGTCGTAGAACAGCTTCCCAAACAGAAAGACAAATGAGCCATAGACAATGTTAAAAGCCTTAATACTGACCGGATATCGGACACAGTCGAAGCCGCTTCCTACAAAAAATAAGTGAAGTTCCCATA
>JAHZNF010001988.1:4068-17671 GCA_027744215.1 Troglopedetes dispersus
CCTATCAATTTTTCTTATTATGGCCTCGATATCATACTAAGAAACTAGGACGACCAAGAACAATTAAAATAACCACCGGTTTTTTGTCCTCTACAGCGACGACCAGTTAACGTGGTCCATCGACGAGCATCCCGATACCATCCCTCAAGGCTCTTTGGACATGAGGGAGATCCTGGAAGTGAAGAATGCAGAAGACATCACGGAAAATCCTCACAGCCTGGCTCTGACTGGGAAATCAACGACCTTTGTCAAAGGAGTTAACAAGGAAGACATTGCGTCATGGACTGTTGTGCTTTCCAAGTATGGCAACAAAGTACTGACCACCGCTGGAGGAAAACGAAGTCTGACTTTGCCCGGTGGTTTTGGTAGTGGAGGGACTGCAAGATTTGGTAAGTACATTGAGTTTGTTGGGTTTGAAGAGGACATAATATGAGTTTTAATTACCTACTTATAATATCGTTTATGTGAGAAAGTAGATTTGCACGAGAACTTTTAATTATTTCATTTTATATTTGCAATTGCACGTTGATTCAAAAGAATCCTTATTCTTTCTAACAGTTTTGTTTTGCCTTTCTTTTTTTCTTTTGTTTTTCATATAAACAAATTCTTCTTTAAAAAACCAGAAACTGGAGTCGTGATTGGACCTTCACGGCAAAGATTTCATAGTGTGGCCACCCCTCCTGTAATGTCGGGTCTGGTAACGTCTCCCGTAGGAGGGAGTAGTTACGGCAAGTGTTTTGTTGACTCACCCCCGTCTCCTCCGAGTAGTAACAAACTTGTAAAAGTGAAGTGCTCCGTCACAATAATAATAATAGTAACAATAATAGCAACAATTTGAGTACCCCTCCGCGACACCAACTCCAGCATCGCCTGCTTCTCCAGCAACAACAGCAAAATCAACGGAATCTCCAATCATCAGATCTGCACCATGGTATTACTAGCACTACTTCTTCCGGAACAAGTTCTTTGAAGGGTGGGCTTTCTCTTCTTCAACAGAATTCTTCTGTGGGTGGTGCCGGGCTTATCGGTAGTGGTGAAGGGGGATGTTCCAGTAATAATAAGACGTCCAGTCGCTCTGTATATTTATCTCTTTCCAACGTTCCCAAAGGGAAGACTTACAGGAACTTCCCGACGGCTGTCACCTCTCCCGTTGAAACCTCAAATAATAACGGCGGACTGGCAGCTTGTTCCACGACCACTTCTCGTATATTGCCTCCCCCTCTGCTCTCTCCTCCTCCCTCTTCTTCTGTTAGTTCTACTTCAGCTGCTACTTCCACTTCCTCTGTTGTGAAACTCATTAGTGCAGCATGTCGCGCATGTACTTTCCAAACATTTTTTTTCTTTTACATTTTTTGTACATATTTTCCAAAGTTTTTCCACACTTTTTTGTATATAGCTTGTTTGTAGTTCAAGTTATTCTGGTGTGAGGAGATACTGCTTATTGAAATTTTTAGTGTTATTATTTGAATTGGGTTGGTGATGTTTGACGTGAATTTATTTTTCAGCACCCTCTGAATCTACAACGTCACCTCAGTCATCCACCTCGAATAATTTTCTTAATCGATATGAGACGTCGCAAGATGTGACCGATTCCTTACAGTATAGTCCATGTCCCACCAATTCCGTTCGAGCTGTAAGTGTATAAGTAACTGAACTACATGTTTACGCGTAAATCTAATTTTCTTGTTATAATAATTTATGTAAATGTTTTTTAATTGCATAGCTTCGAGGAGATCCTGATGGATGTGGTGAGTCAATAATGCGCATTTAAATTCTTATAACTACGTTAGTGCTACTTAAAATGTATACATTTACATTTCAAATTCGACGAGTAAACTTATATCTTTGTTGTAGGTGGTTTAGATGCCTCGGATAGTGGACCCTTAAGGAAGGGTTGGCTACTGAAACTAATGAACCAAGTAAGTGAAATAAGATCTGCACTAATTCAAATTCAGTGAAAAGTATGAAGCAAACAAGTGTTAAAGTGAGAGATGGCAATAAAATTGTGAATGTGTGTAATATTTTAGGAGTGGCTGAAACATTGGTTTGTACTGAAGAACAACCAGCTAATTTACTATGAGAATTCCGAAGAGCTGAATCCTCTTGGAACAATCGAGATAACGGACGAAACAGCAATCAAACAATTTGACTCGTCACGACACTACGGTTTCGAAATCGTGAATAAATCCACCGTCCACAAGCTCTCCGCCATAACTAATGGTATGCGAGGCATTTGGATGAAAGCCCTGGAATCTGCCAAAGTAAAAGTACGTGAACAACGTGACTCGGTTGAGATTATTCAGCCTCCCCCACCTCAGATTGCAAATCCACCGAGTCCCCCTCTCAAGGTTAGTTAATTTTTATGGAAAGGTGGTTAACTCTTTTTCAACAAATGATGCGGCATTAAAAACTTCTGTTTTTTTCTCAAGTCAAAGAAATCTCAGCTGGAGGAAGAAAAGTGACCTTAAATTATTCGATAGGTAAGTAAAGCTCCTTAGATCGTGCATTTACACTGCTTGAAGCTGTTTTAAATTAATCTCCGTAATTATTTGATAGCCTTAAGGATGAATTTACGGAGCGAGAAAGGGAATTAGACTCGCTCCGAAGCGGGACTGAGCTCCGTGGAGAGTCTCCGAGAATGCGGGAAATCCTGAAAAGTCAGGCGGTACAAATTGACAACTTTCGAACCCAACTGAGTTCCGGTTTTATGGAGATCGAGAAACTGGAAATGTTCTGCAAAAGTAGGGAGGCGGAGTACGCGGAGAGTTTAAAATGTAAGGACGAGATAATCGAGGAACTTCGGGATCAGTTGACGAGAGAAATTAGTGTTCGTGAGAAACTTGAGCTTCAAGCGAATGAGTTGGAGCAACAAGTGCAATTACTCTCAGAGAAAGTGGCCAAAGTACAGAATTTACTGGTTGAAACTGAGAGAGAAATTGACATGACTAACATGAACCAGCGGGAGCTGACAAGGATAACCGCGACACAGCAGGTCCAGCTGAAGCAGGAATTGGACCTGCTCCGGCACCGGTGCAATGACTTGACTGAAAAGCTTTACCAGTAAGACCAGAATTTCATTGAACTTCTTGACAAGCGTTATAAACCTCATACTTAATGTTTGTTATTATATTTATCAGGTCGGAAAAGACTGCGAAGACGCTGAAAACTAAGTTAGGTCGTGTTAAGAGTCAATCACTAAAGGATAGGCAAATTGAGTCGGATGTGATTAGTAAGATACACGATTTGGAGGAGAAAATCTCCAGATTTGATAAGTCGCCTATGTCACCTAGTTCAACCAACTCAGGAGCTTCACTCTCCCTCCCACCTTCAGCATCTCTGCCGACGAGTCCCACGGATAGCACACCGATCCCCGGTTCCGCTGCTACCACACCCACGTCGGGTGGAAGGGAAGGCGGGATTATTAATGTTATCATGAAACTGAACGACCTAGACCAGCGTGTGGAAAAGGTCACCGAGTCGTTGTGGTTCCGAAGGGGCGAGCTCGAGGATTTTGTGGGAGGCGAGTGTCAAAATTGTAAAATCCTTGAGTTGGAAGTCAGGGAACGAGATGAGCGGCTGGAAGTGCTCGAGGGAAATCTGAAAAAGTTGGAAATTGAATTTGACAAGAAGATGCAGGAACTGAGAGAGTTTGTGAAAGAACAACCACCTGTTTCGCAGGAGGCTAGTCCGTCATATTCTCAATCGTCTAATAAGTACCAAGTGGAGATTGAACAGCTCAGGGTAAAACAAAGAAACACTTTTAACATATTATTATTACAACATTCGTCTTAACGCCGCTTGAATCTTGACTCATTTGCTCGTGCATTTGTGCCAACTTCAGAATCTATGCGCGAAGGGACTGGAAGCAATGGAGAATAGTCATCGTCGAATGATCATGGAGTTGGAGGAGAATCACAGGAGGGAACTACAGAATCTCAGAATTGAGAAGGAACAAGAGCTTGCTGAGGAAACGAAGGCCACATTATCCGGTATTTTTAGATACATCTTTCTTTGTCAACTAAATCCATTATCATACACAAGTTTTCATCCGAACAAAATATTAATGGGAGACTTATCATACTTTGTCTAGCTTTGGACGCTATGAGAAAAAATCATCAGCTTGAACTCCAAAGGGAAATGGCCAGGTAAAACAATAAAAGAAAGAATAAAATGTGCGTTAATCCAAATAAATGCTCCTTGTCGCATTGTTGAACTATAAATAATTTTAACCCATTATTTTGTGTGTTGCCAGGTTTAAAGACGAATTCATGAGGAAATTCCAATGCAATCAAGACCTCTCTGATTTACATAGGGAACATGAGTACGTGCTCATACTTTTAATGAATACAATTGTTCGCCTTCAAATATTGTGTATACGCATATATCCAGTACTCGCTCATGTAATATGATATTGATATGCTCAACTTTGTTACGTGTATATTACAGAGAGGAGCTACACGAGGTGAAAACGGAAATTCTTAGGCTAACAGAAAAGTATTCATTAAAATGCGTGGAAGCGTCCAAACTCGAGGAATCTGCTACATATCTGAAGGTATGGTAGCATGATACAATAGATGTAAATCTTGACTTGGAAAAGAAGTTTTTAAAATTTATCAATTCTTTCATATTTGCAGGTTCAGTTGAATGAAGCAAAGCGTAGAATTATCGAGATGGAAGCCAATGATTTTCAAAGTAGCATCTCATCCTTCGTAAAGGTATACAAGGTTTGGAATTACTACTAAAACAACTAATAAGAATAATAAAAATAATAATTTGTTGAAACTTCAAAAAATCGCATATTACCTATGTGTATGTATGTGTGACTGATCATCAACAATTTTATTAAATGTATAACTGTGAACTAATCTGTTTTCTAATGTTTGTTTTTTGTTGTTTTTTTTTGTTTGTGTGGTTTTATGTTTTATGTTGCTTCTTCTTACCCTCTAAAAACGTGTTACCGATTCATTGCGTGCGTTTCTCTACTTCCTCTCAACAAAACACATCCACCAAAAATGCCTTAAAACACCTTGTCTTCACCATCGAATCTTGTATAGAAGCCTGATCAAGTGACCGCTTTGCGTTCACGCTTAGAACAGCTTATTCTAAGTAATTACACAATTTTAATAAAAATCAAATTGCTTGTATGTGTGTTTCACCAGTAAAATGTTGAGACCTAAAGAAATGTGCTCCCTTTAAATTATATTGAGAATGTGCAATATTTTCCACTTGAGACCGGATGCAAGTTAATTTTTGAAAATGATGAAATTTGTCAGGCCGACCCGTCGACGAGCAGACCTCAACCAAAGCCGAGGACCAGTCGTCAGCAACTTCAGCCAGTGGAGCCAGCTCTCCCCTCTCCCCCACCCACGGCGGCGGAGGCAATCAATCAAGCCACCCAGCAAAAAGATCCAGGCATTCCATAATCAGGTTAGGTTTATTATCAGTCAGTAATGCAAGTTACTGAAATCCGACAATACCCTTTTGAGTTGCAGTTAACTATAGAACGCAAACTTTAATTAGGATAATGAAAATTTAACAAACACAAGTGATGCAAATAACAACAAAAAACGTTAAAGTAGCCAAAGGAGGTATTTATTCTCCTGATTCTCTGTTGTGTAAAACGTTAACAAGAAGTAAAGTTTTTTGAATTTGACAAGAATTTGGCCGATTCATGCTCAACATTGTAAGATCGATCTTTCCATTGCTTTGTAAAATAATTATTTTAATTTTTGACTTTCAGGTCACCGAGTTGCCCGAAGCTAAACAGCCGACTGACTGTCTTGCAATGATTCTAGTTCAAAATACTTATCAAATAAAATATTAATAAGATTAATCCTAATTCAAATTCAATCATTCATTCATTTTTTTGTCTCCATCTCTCTCTTTTTATTACTGATGATAACCGACTATGAGAGTTATATTATATTAAAGGTATATTATGTATGTAGCTTGTAATTAAATAATTAGATAAGTAGCCGTACATAATAAATAGCGAACATATTATGTACTTTCTAGACCACATCAGAATTAATATGATTATTATTATTACATTTATAGAAACGCTACTTCTTGAAAAGACGCAAAAGCCTTTTTTGTTTTGTAAGCAGCGCCATCTCCTTCTAATTATTGCCTTACAATAAACAAAATTATCCGAGAAATTTTTAACGCTTTGTCATCTCTCTTGTAAAACACAAGCTGACTACCAAAATGGAAGCGAGAAATGTTAGTAATAAAATAATTTATTTAAAAAATGAGAATTTTTTATGTTGTTACAAATTCTTTCGTATTTGAACTTTTTAAAAGAACAGAACTGAACATTTAATCATTTTCATATAAACCGAGTTCAGCAAAAGAACTAAATAATTTCTGTCGTGAATGCAGTTTCTTTCAAGTAAAATGAGCAGCAGAATTTTAACTTTGATCATTTTGAGTCCTTTCAATCAAGTGTCCTTATTCCCTTCAGCATTGTCATTATTTACATGCAAAAATGCAATAAGTATCAATCTACAATTATTTACTAATCTACAAGTATTCAGCACATTCATAGCAAAATATGTACTTGTTCAGCAGCATATTCAGCATTCTTCTTCACAAATAAAACCTAAATTTCATGCAAGTGTGGAATTAAAATAGAAGTGATAAACACTGAGTTGTACGGGTATGATGAACGAAAGAAAAAAATATAGAACCTATGACCTATGATCAGATCTGTAATTTACAAATATTAATTATAGTATTATTACCACACAATGTCTACAATGTAGACTCTACATCACAATTAATCAAGCAGTTGTTTACGAATTCGTAGCAATCACTTTGTTTCTTTAATCCTGGTGATCAATGTGGCACTTGAAACCGATTCATTTTAATAAAAAGAATAAGTCCACTGGGTATCCATCTAGAAATTAAACTAACACTAACGCACCCACCAGTCTCGTGATAAAATGAAAAGTATATTTATATGAGGAACATTTTGTCCTCCCTCAACTGCTGCATGTGTCTGTAGCAAAATGATCTAGTTATAAGGAATGATAAAGAAGGAAACCGACTTATTACAGAAGAAGTGCAATAAAATGTCTATCATGAAAATATGTAATAAATTATTTGCATTCATATTCATAATATTTAAAGTACAATCATTAACATAGGTCGACAAAGCTTGCACATTTCCACAGTACATATATACAGCATTGTACATATCTTATACACTTCACATTTCAATTTTAGTATATACATAATTAGCGACATGCCTTCAGAAAAACACCAATACAATTTTTCATCCACACCCTGCGACGATTTGCTAATTAAATGAAACAGTACAGTACCGATGCACTGCAAACAGGGTTTTTCTATAATGTTGGGGAGTGAAAGGATCTCATGAATGGCTGGTAGATCATGTAAACTAGTAAAATATTATTTAATTCCTTTTAATAAGTACATAGTCGCTTTTCGTCCTTTTAGCTTGTTTCATTTTTTTTATTTTATCCAATGTTTTACTAGGAGCAAAAAAGAATATTTCCTTTTTTCATCTGCAAAGGAAAGTTCGTCGTGAATTTTCAGTTCATATTATTTGCAAGTCAATTGTAGTAAGTTTAAGTTAGTCATGTCAAAAGACTCACAAATGGCATTTAACACTTTTCTTATAGCACGTCATCAGTAGGTCATGCATATCTAAACTTTTAAGTTTGACCTTCTCGTGTAAAAGAGCTTAAAGATAATTGAAACCTTTTACTTAGTAAAAAAGACTGGAGAGGCAATTATATTACTTTCCATTTGGGGACATAAATGGCTCGTTTAAAAAAATAAAACTACCTAAATACTTCTTCCACGACGTCATCTTATGATTATGACGGATCACAATGAGACTGAGTGTGGAAGTCATTATCATGCAGTCAGATAATAATCAGGTAAGAAGCTAATCTCGGAAGAAATTATATTTTCATTCTGTTGCTCAATCAATATCAGTTTGTAGGTTAGTACTAGGACAGGGAGAAGAATGAAACGATATTTTTGATGGACAGATCTGGGCCCATAATAATAAAGTGCCATTACTGACCATTGTCATTTTTACTCATACAGTTCACAACAAGCTGAGTAAATATGGGCACGTTACTATTTAAAGACTCTCATACACATGCACACTTTTGGAGGAATTATTGCTCAAAGAAAGATACGACACCGATCGGCGAGAATCACTCATCTATTGTTGCAGAGAATTCGCACAACTCCCTCAAGTCAAAATTGCGGTGTCTCACGACGCCCGACCCGACAATGATGCACATTCTTATTATAGCCTTGCTCTTGATGATAGTCATGACTCATGATATGATCATTGGATCTGATGATGATTCAAATACCTACACAAAAATACATGCATGTCTACGTACATTAGATTACTCCGTCATGTTATTATTTGTTTTCTAAAAAAAACTGCATCTTCATAAAAAGTAACTATAGCTTACTTAAGTACCACCAACATACCTAATGTTATAACCACAATCCACCCATCTGCACAGATTATTTGTAATTTTTGCAGTGTATCCATTTTCATTCTTTTCCCTCCCATTATGCTCTCAAGTATTACAGACTCAAGTTGTAATTATTTTCTCGCAACAGCAGATTCACCACAGAAAACTCCGAAAATGCATCTACATATAATATTGGCTTCGGTATTGTCACCTCTTTTAATACTGCAACCTGCAACTATACTGCAACTTTGTACTCTCATATTATAATTTTTTTAAAGTAGAAAATTCTTCATCGTCATCATCATGCTTATCGTCTCATATGATGTCAAGTCCACGCAAACAAAAAAACGTTCGAGCAACATCATGGGTGAAAATGGAAACCATAGCTAAAATGAGGTGACCCACAAACCATATTATGCCCATTGAAAAAAAATCTAAAAAGAGCACTACCATACTACTACTACTTTACGCCAGTAGTTTATAATGGCATGCGGAGCCGGTGAGTAAAAAGTGTTGGTATGAAACTAGGAATAACTTATTATTTCAGCCCGTGTAACAATGCACTTTGTTGCCTCTTCTCCCTTTCATCTTCTTTTTGCTACTTTTTAAGAGGAAAAAAGCCCATCGTAAAAAGTAAGAAAAGGCATATTGGTTTTCTTTCCTTTAGATATCACTCTCAAAATAAGTGGGCATATCTTAGTTGAAAAAACTGTAATATGTATACATTATTATGCTTGCATAGTATTGTGGATGAAAAATGCAGACAAATTCATCTTTTCGATTTCTAACTTTTTGAAATTATTTCTGCTAAAAAAATAATTCACCTTCTACAAAAGTTGCTCACGATTCCTTTGCTGAAATAGCAGAGAAATATAAGTGGAGGAGACCGTTGACTGAAGATGAAAATGATGACAATGACACTTTAACATTGGAAATTTTAAAACAGAAAGCAAAAGAGCACAACTCAACGTGATCCTCCTGCAACAAGAAAAACAACGCTCACCGGCCGAACAGCTCATCTTGTACCTTTGTTCACTTCAAGATACCTTCTTCTACGCAAAAAAATGGAGAAGTGCTCATCATCGTCAGGAACCAGCAGCGAAGAAGTCTCCTTTTTTTCGCCATCAAATCTTTCATCAAATCAGTTCATTTTTTTCTCTTTCTCTCTCTCGTGAAAATGTACAGAGAGAACTTTCATGATTTTTGTTGACGGTAAGCGCTTGGAGTGAATGTGACACCCCATAGCCAGTTGATTCATTGACATGATGACTGCCTGCCTGGTCTCGTGATTGCTTTGAATTGTTTACTGAGTGAGGTAGATAGATGACAATATGCTGACAATATGATGACGGCACTTGTTTTTCAGCAGAGAAATTGAGTGTGCAATATAGAAAGGGTACTACTACACGATTTAATGTTTGTTTGTGCGCTATGGTTTTATTTTTTTAAGCGAAGGGAAAAAAATGTGTATCAAAATTGTTTCGTTCAGTACCTATTTATAATGCCCATTGTTAAGTATTATTGGACTTTTGGCATTATTAAAGCAGATTTTTTAAAGAGTGAGAAGAAGTGCGTAATAAATAGTGGTGGGTAAGCATGAACAATAATACAAGAAGAAATGACACTGGGCATATACATTGGAATAGAATGATGGTCAATAATAAATTTTGACAATGGCGGTGACGACATGAGGTCTGGTCATTTCTTTAAGGATGAAATATAACTTTCTTTCTTCTTGTCCACTGCCACCTCTTGTGGTCTAAAAATGGTGCACAATGGAGTGTTGGATGGAGCTGACATGTCTTGCAAAAAGGATATTTTTCCCAGCGGTGGTTCGTGTCCACAAAACAACTAGAACTCCCTATTATTTTTTATTAAATGGAGTTTTCCTCGGGTCTTTTTTTCTCTTAAAGTATTCGTCAAAAAATTTTCCTTGCCTTATCTGAACAATGAGGTTTGACGATTGTGTTGATGATGAAAATAATAATTATGATTTTCATCATCAACATCGGCAAAGAGGACGAGACGAGATCTATTGTTGTTGTCCCATTCATGTATCTCATGTGTGTGGAATATTTCTCGCGGATATTAAATTTAGAAAAAAAACGGCGGAATATTAAGTACTTAGCTTACATTTGAAATCCGGTGTGCATGAATGAGCCAGTTATATGTCTATGTAGAGTCATTTATCTTACCTATAATCTTTCAACAGCATTAGTAAAGCATATTTTTGGAGGTAATAATATTTGACAGTGACAATGGAGTAAATGATGGCGAAAAAGGGATGTTTCAGGAACTCTCTCTTTATTAAAAATAAGTCTCCTTTGCTCATCATCATTACTACTTTGTAGTAATGCTTAGTTTACCTTTTGATGGGATATTGTGGCAAATGATATCAGGCAAATGACGTTATTATTGTTATAATAGGAAAATCTGAAAGGGGAAAAATGACACTTCTCTTTTTTATTGTTGTCAACATCGTTAGGATGTGCCATTGAGAAAGACCTTCCTTCTTTAATATTTATGCGTTGTCGGGAAGAAAAAGGAGTATTGAGGAAAACGAGCCGCGAAATTTTTCTCTGACAACAACCACCACCGGCAGAGCCAGAGAGTGGACTTTCAAATTGAAGTCGTATTACACGGTAAATAATACATGATAAAATGGAGGAGTGACATTGGCACACTGCGAAACAAATATTGATTGTGTGCAACCGAGCCTGGTTGAGCTGATTTTGACATGCCCAATTAACAAATGAGAAAATCCTTGGCTCAGTCAAGGATTTTTAGTTTTCGTCAGAGAGCAGAATCCGCTGACAAATGCCTTATCGTGATGAAGTTTATTTTAGGATGTACATAACGATATATAATTGAAGAGGAAAATATCTGAAAAAGGAAAGGAAGATTAGCAAGATGAAAAGTGAATTTTTTTTGGCGACAGGTGATTTGGAGTCCTTCGCGCGGGTGTTATTTCGTTACGGGTAAATTATTTCAGGATTTCAATCAGTAGATTATAAAAGTGTGGCAGAGGGATGGGATAATAAGAAAACCGCAGTTTACCCAGGACTAATTTGACAAGTTTCACTCACGTTTTCAAGCACCAAAGCAAAAGTAATGGATTTATAAGCCGAAGTCTAAAACCAAAACTCCTTTTCCTTGATAAAATTCCTCCTAAAAGTAATTCACTGAATATAATTGAAGAAAGAAAGGCTGCTTCATTCCATCTTTCAATGACACACACGATGACTTAAGAAATAATTCTGCAGTTTCAATCTCACAATGTGTGAGACCAACTGTAGGGAAAATTGAACTGAGTCATACATATACATATTCAAATTACCTATATATAGTTACTCTACTCCCGATTTTAAAAGTGCATCTTGAAGAGGAAAGATGTTTAGATGTTTGATTTTTTTTGCAATTCATCTGCACAGTTGTTGTTATTCAAAGGACTTTTCAGGTTGCGTTTAACAGTAACTGTGCAAATAAGCAATTGAGTCAAATTCAAATGGTCCATTTATTCCTCTGACTCAGAGTAAGCAGGGAAGTGTGCAGAGCAATAAATAGCATTTCATTTCCTTTATTATTCTTTCTTTGCACTCATTTGATCATTTGTTCTTCTAAAAGTATTCACTCATGCAGGACTTCGAGTCGATGATACTAGTGGCTCGAGAGACGACATCAGTGAGATGCATAAATCCTTCTTGTGAAACCTCAACCTTCACTTTTATTCTCGAGTAAATAATTCCCTTCACAGAATCCAAAATACATTTTGTTGCAGATATGCATATGTATCTATGTTTTTCATAGAGTCGAAATGGAAAAGTGAGTGATAATCGACCTCTGCAGTTCTTTTGCGACTTGAATCTGTCATACTTTTCGGAAAAGGAGTGTAATATGCCGCACCACGCGCCCCATTATGAAAGTATTTATTTTCACTTACAAAGGCATATAAATAAACAATAATTTACTATTTTATAAGATCCCTTTTTGAAGTGGAGGATCTTGGTCCTCTTTGAAAATTTGAAGAATAAGAAAAAACTAATATCCCAGAATACGATTCAAAGGACTCTCATATCAGGTTTATGATTTCTGAAAAAGCGTGTAAACCTCCTTTTCAAATTCAAATGTGTGAGAAAGCTCACCTACTAAACACGAATTAATATTGGGTGGTGGCGGAGTAAAAAAAAGTGTTCTTTTCTTCGGAGCACGTAAAAGACACACTTTTATTGCCCCTTCGTCACTTTCATAGCAGTAAAAAAGTTTTCCTTCAGATTTCGCCTGAAGTTATGTACTGAGAGAGTATGCAAGAAATCTACTTTTGCATTGTCCTTAATTAGTAAAGCTGTGCAAGCTAAATACTGGGTCAGCCTGGCTGTAATAAAGTATTTAAAACGTTCTCTGTGGAAAAAATTATTATTGATCGAAGGAAATGAGTCCTCAAGCCATTATTATTATTATTACATTGGGTTTTAGTTTGGACGTTTTCTTTCTCTATTAGAATGCCAATGAAGATGTGCCACATTCTTCCTCGAGAAATTAACAAGCAAGTTTAGCATGTTTTCATCTGTATACATATGTAAAGGTGCCTCAATAGTGATTACTGCTGACCGCTTGATTATTACTTGTATTATTTTTAGTTTTGCTCGACTCTAACTCCTCTTTTATACATGTGTGCATAATAAGTAATTAATTACTTTTTAAAAAAGAGCAGGAATGAAGTGTAAATAAGAGAGTATGATTAATGCGTTTAATTAAAACGGCTGAACACCTCCCCCGAGGAGAATGAACGGTGTACCGGCATTCATCGCTGTCAACCTTTACAAAATGTGCAAATGATCAACAACAACAATTGTAACAATAACAAATGATCATGTCCAATCTGTTTTAAGAACTTCTCAAAACGTAAAACGTTAACTTACCAATATAATAGTGAAAAAAAGGATGGTGATAAAATATTTCTATACATCTGTCATAAAAATCCTTTTTCTTGAGGCGATCCAAATAAGAGTAGAATGGGTTTTCATGATAATGATAACCTTACGTTGATAAGGCAATGTTGTTGCGAACAAAAAAAATCGCAACAAGGCTTCGCCTAAGTATGCATTCTGGCAGCTATCCGCGACCTTGTCGCTGAT
>JAHZNF010001989.1:0-10139 GCA_027744215.1 Troglopedetes dispersus
AACTCTGAGTGCACATACTGTAAAAGGTAACCTTTCATGGGGTGCAGTTGAGGAAAGGCATCAACATTAAGAATATGTACTAAAATTAAACATCACTTTGCTGATAAGCCTCACGATTCGGTGGACGTGAAAGTACAAGAGAGGATCTATATTATTATGGTACATATTTCGGGCACGAGCATAAATGATATTGAAGTCTACCTAGGACTGAGGAAAAACAAACACAATGGTTAAATGTTATTTCTGATTTATATTTATTTTTGGATTTATTTAATCATATTCCTACTCTGCACGCTTTCACTGTCATCTAAGTAGTGTTGGTTTACTATGATAAAAAGTCAATTACCTCAGTTCCATTATATAGGAATTTTCAAAAATTTGCAAAACCTGATAAAAAATAATTTCAGTAGAAGCAACCAAGGATTTTCATAAGAATAACGACTACCGACGCAACCAAATTTTGATTACATATAAAGCTAACGAATAAGATAGATATCTTCGAGCGGATCCACCATGTGTCTTTTGTCGTTCAAATTTATTTAGTGCTGTTGCATTACATATTATACTCTCTTCGCACTAAAAACTTTTTACACCTCCACCATTTCGTTTCATTGCTTGATCTTCTGGTAATCTTTTCAGGCTGTGATGATAGTTAAATGGGTTAAAAATTTAAAAACACGCAAAATCAAATAAATGGATTAAGTAGTATATAATGTTTGTTGATAACTTCGAAATGACGCGTACATTGCATTACAATCATCTGTCGGCTCGATTTTATTACGTAGTGTGAGAATAGTCTACATAAATAAATATATATAACCGGGCATATAGTTACAAGGCATACGGTTCTATCATCATGTGCATCATCGTCATCATCACTACACAACATTTAACGAGCACTATTGAATAGATGTCAGCGAAGGAAATGCATTCATAAAATAAGGCCAGCGTAAATTACCGTTGGTGATGTTTGCTGCAAGACAAAGTATGGACGGGAACCATAAGCATGAAGAAACATACCGTCAAGGAATCATGGAGTATTAAACAAAGTGCGACTTCAGTGTATATACACTGAGGCAACGAGTCACCACGAATATTGCTGTTGTGTTCCCCAATTTAATTGCATGCCTCTTATTTTTAGCCCGTCTAGTTAATGTTCTTGTGCGAATAAATAAACTTCTTTTTTTGTTTGCGCTCTCTCTCTTTTTTATTGTGTAACCAGAGTAGTGCTAACACCACAGCACATAAAATAAGCGTAAGTGTACCTATTATAACGTTTACATAGACAAACAAAAAAAGCACAATTCTATTTTCTCGTGTGGCACACGGTGCTGGTGACGGGAGGAGTTGCAGTGAAATGAAGACGTAAATGGCATTGAAATGAACGAGCATGGTTGGTGAACCAGCTCACTCGACAGCAAACACGACATTGTTTCATTCCTTTTTTCCCCTTCCCTACCGAATGAATCCAATCAATTCCCATTATTTATTTAACATTTCAATAATGCCAATAAAGCGGGCGTAATGCTCCTCACATACGAAATAGTTATGTACGGGTAGTTGAGCAGGTACAAGTGGTGTACAAAAACAAGAATAACTTCAGACCTGGAGCCGTCGACAGGACTTACCTCACACAACGTTCTAGCCCAATTTTATTTTTATGAATAATTTTTCCCTACCTACTGTACTTTGTGGAGGAAAGCTTGAATAGTTTCCCATTACGTTCGAGGAGACTTTTTACTTAACAGCAACAGCTCGTGTAAGCAGCATGCATTTTTTGTTTGCTTTTGGTTAGTAGCAGCATGGTAGGTGGGCTAAAACCAACAAAAGAGGGGAAAAGTAGAGGGAAATTGCGAGAACAACGGGAAAAAGACCCTGAAAAGTTTATCAGTCGGGCTCTACCCATCTGACATTTACTTGATTAGGGAAGACAACAAGACAATAGACCTACTTTCTCCTAGGAATGTCAGGCGTACATAAAATATCCATTTAGGAGAATTAAGGTGAACTTGTAATTATCAAATACCCGTTCACACGAGGAAACCACCCACTCTTTGACTGCACTCCAAGCGTACACCAAACAAATAGTTGTCAAAGCGGAGGCAGGATTAAATAGGGAGGAGAGGACAGAAACTTCTCTTTACTTAATCCGAAAATTGTGACTCCAAAAAGATCAGAGGATAGTTTGATGCACTATGTAGCAGTGTCTTTCGTTGGAAAGTGCCCTTTATATGCTTAATTGACTGTCAAAATTCCAAAACCAGTTACACGTATCATTCGAAATGATAAAGCCAATAATAATGGCAAAATAATCAAGCAAGTTATGCACTTCGCATGTTCAGGGTAAAGGCAAAAATGAAAGGTAAGGTGGGTGCTAATTCGCTTTATCAAAATCTGCATGTATATACCAAGGTATAAGTATAAATTATATACATATATATTATGTCACGACGAAGTTTCAGTCATGCATTTAATTATATACTCAAAAAAAGCGGAGTCCTTTAATTCCAACTTTTTCTGTAGGTAGCGTCTGTTAAAAATGAAAGCATATGGAACTTCTACTCATCTGGCTTCATCACTCGCACTTGTTTTTTTTAGTTCTGGGAAGAGTTGGTAATATGGAAATGAGAAAAGATGAGAAAGAAGAGAAGTACCAAGCTGATATAAATTATTCCCTATGTCGTTTCCCTTCTCTCAGCAAGGAAAGTTGAACTCAGCGTGAATTTTTGTTGAGGAAGTTGGTAGGAAAAAAGGAGAGGAACCGTTGCTTTATTCATTTGTTCATATACTGCTTTCACTTGTAATGCATGGATTAGCAAGTCATCTGACAGGAAAAAGTCGAATGAAACGAAGGTACAGGAACAAGCGAGGAGAAAATACTTTTTCAGTGCAGTACAGTGGTTGCTCCAAAAAAAGCATGCATGAGCTTGTACAGTCAATAGAAGTGAGGAAAGCAGAAAACTGCGCGTACTTCTTCCTGCGCCTGCTAACAATTTCCTTTAGCTGCTTCAATGTCCCTACTATACTCTTCATGCCTACACTTTTGTACGTCGTCATCACTCTCCGCTTCCACTCTGGAGACTGATCCACAAGCAAATTATCGAAACAGAGAATGAGTAGTGGGGTAAATTGAAAAGACATCTATGTAATATGCTTTTGTGCGTTCCAATAATTTTTAATTCTGCAGAATGGAATGTCTTACGTAGGAATATAGGATTTTGATACGTGAGCATTTTATCTTGGCCACCAAAATAAATGTGTTGCGTATGCACTTGTGCAGTTGTTTGTTGTTTTCTGTTGTGCCTCTTGAAGAACATAATATTTAGCATCGTTGTCTTGTCCCTTCCTATTACAAAACAAACTACGATGAATTTGTACAAATATTGATACGTTCTGCTGTTGTTTGGGTATAATGAGAATGATGTCCCCGTAGGATAATAATTTTAAAAAATATTGACATTTGAACTTGAAATAATGATAAACTTTGTGCACTCCATAACTAACTAATGTACTTGGTTACTTGGTAGAGGCAAATATCACCGATTCAATTTTTGACATACTGGATAATTAAGAGCAGTAATTTCAAAAGATATTTAAAAATGTAAACAGTCCACCATCAACATAGGTTCTCAAGTCCGTAAATTGCCACTCAATCAGGAGCTCAAAATTAAATCTGCGTGTGACACAGAACATGTGTTCACTTGAATAGTAATCACAGTAATCAGTTATGATCATGGTGGTTCCAAAGTACAAATTTGTGCGATTTAAAGACTCCATCACTCCTATGTGCTTTCAAATTTAAATCGAATTATCGTTATAACGATACGTGAGCAAAATAAAATGTGAACAAATTTAAATGTGACAAATCATCGGCACTAAAGTTGTGGAACCGAGACATATTGTTACAAATTGTCCACTCTTGTAGATGATTTTTTATATGAACACGTTGATTTGTGTATGTATTGTTGAGTCTGGGCACGTTCAGCAGAAATATCCTGCTTTGGAATGATCTGTCAGGCAGTGACTGAGTACTGGCTTGAAAAATGGATACAAATAAAGGTTGATTTACTGGTATAGGCGGGCAGGCAAATGATGTACTTCATCCATGACCACCATGCGCAACATTCTTCAAAATTGTAGCAAAAATTAATCCCCATTGAATTAGCAAAGGGATGAATTCACATCAAATTGAGGTAGGAACTGGTAAGAGGAAGAGACCACTTACCACGACTCTTGCAATCACAGTGTATTGATATTGCAGAAGTCGACTTTACAGAATATTATATCATGCAAATGAAAGTCAGGTTTTTCACCCAAGTAAGCTACATAAGATGTATTTTATTCTGAAAATAATTACAGGTTCTAGATGAGATGAGCGGTCGAGCACACACATAGTGTATGACTGCCCAGAGGACTGTGTACTGTGTAGCATGATGCTCAAATAGATTACAGGGAACATGTCTCGGCTGTTAGTCCCACTTTTGTTTGTGGCTAAGGAACGAAACACATAGCACACAAAAAGTGGACTACTACTAAGCTACAACATGTTAGAAGCAGGCAATCTCGTGTAAAAATTATAATGGAAATGGTAGTTCCATTCTGCGGTTACTGTATAATATATTATTTGTTTTATCGGCTCGTGTATGATAATGTGTTACCCGGGCCATTTACTGTTTTTCTTAAGAGCGCACTGCAACAATAAAAAATATCTCATCCGGATGTTTAACAAGATTTGCTGATGAATTCTGGATTAAAGACTGAATGGTCAAAGGCTTGGCTTTCCTACTACACATTATAATACGTGCACGTCATTTATATGAATAAATTACAATGTGATTTATTTGTATGCATATTAAAAATCTTCACTGCCATCATGAAAGAAATGTGGCTGACGTAATATAATATTGCTTGGGGTCAAGCAGGACCGTACGAAACTGGATTTCGTTCAGATTAATCTCAAAGTTTTCAATAACCAGTTGAGCAGTTTGTATTATGTATGAAATACGATAATTAAATCGCACTCTTACATACTTAGAAGCTCTTCAGTGCTGAATGGCTATATGTGCAGAACTTACTTGCTCGATCGAGACTAAGAAGGGGAATTTTTTATTTTACAGTGTGTTTATTTTTATATTATGTACTTTCTTTGTGCTGCGATAATATTTAAATATCAATAACTGGTTCCTAAAACTGAGCATTACTGCAGCCAAGTGAACTGAAATGTTTAATACAAGTGCTTCCTTTGTTTCTTCAGCAAAGCTGGGAGCAATGAAAAGGACATATTATTACAACACTCACGGCACTTTACTTTTTACAGCGACCACTAACTTGTGTCATATTATGTAGTTGTAGTAGTAGTAATGTGTAACAGGACGTTCGGTACATTTTTTCGTAAAACATGATTCATGATTTATCATCAAAGAACTGAAGAGTGAAGATAGTCTGTCTCTTGAATAAATCAGCTCATTTGCATGAAAAGCTGTTTTTACCAGCTGAAATCATTTACGACTCTTTTGCATGGCTGTAGCCGCCGGTGAATGTCTAGGCCAAGAATTATTGTGCAAGTCCTGGTCGCACAGCATACGATATACTTTGTTTGTGTACTTTTAAAATTGCGAGATTTGCATTATACAAGTTTTCATGCATGACAATCTACTGTACATTAAATTCTCGTCCACTTGGCGCAAAAAACACTTTGGCACTCTCGTGAGTTCTTTCGATCATTTTCTCGAGACAGTTTACATAAGATGTTACACACATATTGCTCATGTAAGTGGACATGAATGCATTAAAACTCGAGCGTAAATAATATATAAGGGAAGACTGAGTTGTAGCAACCAATTTAAGTTGTTTTTTGCTTTCTTTCTCTTTCAAGATCATCTTCCAACACAATTTGTATTGGAAAGGATTCAGAAATTCCCGAAACATTCTTTCATGTACGTAGCCGTAAATATTTTGCCACCATCCATTCCATCTGGTTCAAATGTTTTTATAACAAAGTTTCTTTCTTTCTTGTTTTTCCTTCTGCTGAAGATGCAGGTCAACTGCAGCAAATTTATTTTTTCACTTACATGTAACGTCAGAGAGAGAGAGAGAGAGAGAAAAGCTATCGGGTTTGCTTGAATACACAAAACGGGCTCAACATTTCACCCGTGCAGCATATTTTATTGCGAAAATGGAAAATATTGTGTGTTTTATTTGCCAGCTTTCTTGGCTTAGATTTTGTAGACATAAATCTTGACATGAAGTATATTGACGGTCCCCTGCTGGTTCCCATTCACATCAACATAACAGTCTTCATAACTTGGTGACTTGTCTCGCTGCCTTTGTCGTCATTTCAGTATTCGGAAAATTAAGCCCTTCAGTTTGTTGCAATTTACATACATATGCCGTTTTGTGCACTTCATTAGCGTCAGTGGAAAGCCATCTTTATGCTCAAATTTAATTCACTGTAACGCTTCTAAACCCTTGTAAATTCAGTGTACAATAACAAAATAAAATGGGAGATTTAATTATCGTGGACATCGCGTATATTTCGGGGAACGCTTTCAACATCGTAATTGGCATTTTTCTTTTCCACATGCTCCAACCATTCCTTTCCTACACGTCAGCCCTTATAAGTTCAATTTATGGTGTTTCAAGAGCAGCTCTGCGCCGAAAATAAGCGCATTTTTAGTGAAGCTTGCTCTGGAAAGGAATTGCGTGGCAGAGTAACTCAAGGAGATATGACACACATTTTCCATGAAATACCATTTTCTCCCTTCTACGTCCGTCGTGCAGACCTCTCGCTTAATTAGGCCTATTACAGAAAGAATGCATGGCATTGGTGGGATGCCTATGTATGCTGGTAATTTGGCAACGTAAAATGTCAGCGGTGAAAGAGATAAGCCGTTAATACGGTAACTGTGGTAATATAATATTGTTGGTACTCACCTCGAGAGGCGGGCTGGTGTGGTGTTGTCCAGTGCCCACTGAAGTGGAAAGACCAACTTCCGGTGTGGTGCGAAATGGTATGAATGCTGGCGTCGGCGTCGTCGTCTCATTGTTCTCGTAGAAAAGGTCAGTCTCTGAGGACGGTATAACAATCTCAGCCAACGAGCCAATTGTGTCGTTATTCATTATTGGAACACCTTTCGCCTTGTTGAAATGAAGCTTCGTTTTTATTATTTATTTATTGACTTATTTAGCAAACGGCAGATCTGAATACGAACGAAGACTGCTTATCGTAGGAAATAATCAACGTTGAAGTGTTTTGCCAGAAAGTGAGAATGAGAGAGATCCGTGATAAATGGTGTCGCAGTAGTTGTGTTTAGATTAGACTTGAGATTTCATTTCGTGGAACTTTTTTTTAAGATTCACACTTGTAATCTGCACGTAGATTGTGTGGCAATTTAATTTAACTTTTAACCTTTCCCCTCGTCTTCAATCTGTAACCTCATAAGTCGAGAGTTTTTCTNGAGAGAGATCCGTGATAAATGGTGTCGCAGTAGTTGTGTTTAGATTAGACTTGAGATTTCATTTCGTGGAACTTTTTTTTAAGATTCACACTTGTAATCTGCACGTAGATTGTGTGGCAATTTAATTTAACTTTTAACCTTTCCCCTCGTCTTCAATCTGTAACCTCATAAGTCGAGAGTTTTTCTTCGTAGCAATAGCAAAATATTCCTTTTCTAAAAACATCTTACATATTCAAATACTTTCTGACATTTTATATAAACAGCATACGAGTCATTAAGTCAATTAACTGTGAACATTAAAAAAAATCAATGAACCAAATCTGGAAAACAGAAGTGAATAGAACTAATGAACCAAGTCAAATTGTGAACTGCGTAATGTCTCACAGCATTTTGAAGTATTCAGCTGGCCATTTCACTCGAGAAGTAAATTGGAATTGCCAGTGTTCAGTTTTTATATGCTGCTGTCCCGTTTTCATTATTCATTAACGAGTTATCTTAAATAAAAGTACGAAGTGATGCACTACATGTTACACATAAAAGTAGCAGAACCCATGCAAAAACAAAACTGTTCTTAGGCCTATAACTCATCTAATAAAATTAATTATTTTTTAATATCCACACCGTGGGGCCAAATGACAGACACCAGGAGAAGAGTCTGTCGAGCAATATGCTAAAGGAACAACGACTGGTGTTTCATTTATGATACCACCAATCATTTCATGTTCGAGCACCATATTTTCTATTTGTTTTGACCGCAAAAAGGGGCACCGTCGAGTCTCTGAAGGCAAATAAATACAAATAAATTTCCAGGAACAAAGCACTTGAGAACGGTGTGCAGAGGTTGAGAACTTCCTTTGTTAGCAAAACAAATTCGTAGTTGTATCGTAGTAGAAGTTGTAGTAGTAGTAATAGTAATTTGCAAGAAGCATGCACTCACTCCTCCTGTGCTCAAGCACAGCACGAGCCTGCACTTATAATGTGCCTTTTGATGTCCGTTTTGCTGGTGATGGATTGATAGCAGAGTCGAGTCGAACCAGCTAATACTATAGGATTCATAAAATACAATACACACACACCAGCATGAATTTACTATTGGAACATTTCTCCAATATATGACTAGTCTGACGGCTTTCTATTTTCTAATAACAGCATTCCTTGTTCACAGTATGTATTTATTGCGTTCTCCTTTTTCGAATTGATGTTTGATCCTTGAATACACTCTAATATTGGTTGTGTGAGCTCTGAATAGGATCACGAAGCCGAGTTTTATGCGAACTTTCTTCTCAATAATAATCACATTATTAGTCACTACACAACAAGTAGTGCGTGGTTCCAGCAGCGGTGGTAGTTCCGCCGTTGTTGTGTTGTTTCACTTGAATATGTCTGGTGGTGTCTGACAGGACTGCTTTTCTCTTTAGTAGAGTTTATTGTGTGTATAGAGTTGTCTTTCAAATACTCATTAATTAACACGTCATATTATCATCATTCATCAGCTTCTTCTTTGTACTCTTTATGAACAGAGATAAAGCCGTAGCACAATTTGAGCTTGTCGCAGAAAGGTATTGTGTGCTTTTCACTCTTGTGCGTGTGTAACGCTCGGACTTTACGTTCCTGTCTCTTTACGTTTTGTTCCTAACTTCCCATCCGTACTCTGCGTAGTAGGACCAGGAGAAAATCCATGAAAATGGCAGATGAATGAGTAAACTGAAGCAAGTGGCTGCCCACAGCTTGCTGGATATTGTTGAGCGTTGATGTGTTTTATTTCATTTCTCAACCAAGTTGCTAGTTTCTCCTATTTCAATCTCTACACTGCCGGACATTTTGAAGCTGTCGTTTAATAGTACGAGTACACAGTAGTTTTTCCTAAAGTCACACAAAAATAAAAGATAAAGCACCAACTGGTGCCTTTTCTCTCACTTTTCCGCATTTGCTGCCACCTGGAAAAGTTGGAAAAGTAAAATGATCGATACGAGTTCTTTTTTTTTGGGAAAGTAACACTGCTAGATAACGTCAGCACCGTTTCTACGCGCCAGGCAGTAACTGCCAGGTTCACTTTTTAAAAAATGCTGATCCTTACAATTTCTAATGGTTTCTGTTAAATTCGTAGTTTTCTGTCTTTTTCCATGTCTCTCTCATTTCATTCCACTTGATCGTAGTAGTGGGTGCTTTCTCTTTATTTTATAGTCCAACCAAAGAACAACTTAATATTCAAGTGCTAAAGTAAGCTGAAGTGGAGATTACTGTAAAAGATGAGATTGTGAAATGGGAATCCTGTAAAAAAGGCAAAATAAATTATGATTACGCCTAATTCGCTCATAGTTTTTTTGTTCAAATTTTATTCTTATTATTACTGACAATTTTGGTATTTAATTGTGGATGGTCACCACGATTAGAATTCGTTATGTACAAAATACGTTGAACGGTTAAGCTTCAATGTCATAAAAATTGAAAAATAAAATCAGGTGTCCTATCCTAAATTAAACTTGTTTCTTTCAGAATTTGATCCAGGAATCTGTATGCTCTGCTATATTCATTAAAACAACAGACTCGAAGTGAGAGGCGCAAACTTTTTTTTTTCAGCTTGAGCTCAGTTAGATCATCGATCGTTTCTTTTCTACAATAATTTATTACCAAAGTGGAACAAGGCACAGGATAGTTTTATACCCTTCTTGTGAAGCGATT